>JAZGTK010000145.1:0-139276 GCA_036877625.1 Ambastaia sidthimunki
AAAAACAATAACACAGCATAATTATATAAACACACAAAATACAAGTTAACTACACATGTACAAGTTAAATTAATTTGAATGTGCATACCGAAGCATTATTTTGTATTCAGATTTCAGAATGATAACCTTGTCAATTTTTACTTACAAACTTGTAATACTTATGTTGCGGTGTCGTGTCAGTCTATAAATTTGAAGTGTGACAGAGGTGAGATAACTTATGTCAGACAATATATATATTATTGTTCCTTCATTTACCCCTGAAACTGTTACGGTATAGTACCAAGGTGTAGTACAATGTATGTCATGTCAATTAATTAGCAATTCTTAATAAAGTTTAAGGTCAGAGTACTTTATACCGTTTTTGCTCTGTAGAGACCTGTACTTCTCAGATTCACTGAAAACAGTGTAATAAAAATAAAAAATTTCCTTTTTGTTAATCACGTTATCTTGTGAACAATTAATATATGTTTAACTGTGTCTCATAAAATATCAGCAGAAGTCATTAATCTCATTACATGATTTGTTGCAGAATCTTATATTCTTTATTTCTTTTTTTTCAATACCCCAGACAATTGTGCCATCCAGTCATGCATTTAGACATTCAGAATTTAGGCGAATGATAATTAGCATAAATGCATATTCAAACTAAAGTTATATTATGTCAGTGCCTCATGCAAAGCTTGTTACAAAGGTAATATTACAAGAAAACAAGAAAACCAGCAGATGTAACAATTTTGTCCTTGTTTGCCCTCAATAGAGCCAGAATGTTCAGCATTAGATCAGTTATTCTGACCCTGCCAAACAAGGCATGGCCTAAAAGAGGCCTATGATAGATAGAGTTTGCAAATTCCTGCAAGCTAGGAATTTAAGTTGGATTTGATTGAGATTGCATAGCAGGCAAATGTAACCAAATATTAACTGGCTGGTGTTTCCAGAATAGGGCAGCTTCCCTTTGAACCACACGACTGATGTTAGATAGCTCCAAAAAGGTCTACTAGATTTTAAGCCAAAAAGATATCTCTGGCCTTAAAACAGAAATCATTCTCATTATGCTGTAGGCCACTCATTTTAACAGGCAATCCGCAGTAATGACAAGGAGTTTCAAACGTTGCCTTTTTGTGCCACCTGCTGTCCTTATACCAAACATGCAATTCCATGTTTGGCCAACAGATGTCAATTTGTTATTGCAAGAGATTAATATTAAAGAATCCATCATAAAACAACAATTTCTTTATAGTTTATTCGCCCTGTGTAACATTTGTAGTCAAAAAGTATATACATTTTAACTTGACTGATCATTTTGCAAAACAAAACCCTTATGCATTGGCTAGGTAGAGAGGAGCCCTTACAAGCTGCATTAAAACTATTTTGGACCTTAAAAATGATGCAGTGTCTCCATTCTTCTTGCAGTATTAAAAGGAGTATTGTTAACAAATGTAAAATGTTTGGACTTTCTTATGAACTTGAACATCTCAAATGTTAAATGGGTGCATTAGCACCACCAAATGTGTTGGAATGTCAACCAGATACTGGCACTTAATAATTTATGATATTATCATGTGTAGTATGATCACTTTTATTGTCAATACTGGTATATTGCAACACCCCCAGTGTAAACTAAAAACTGAACAGATTAAGCTTTACATACAAAATTTAGTGGCGTGTCTTATGCACTCACATCAGCTTCACCTCTGGGCATTATTTATATGTCAGGTTTTATATATAAACTGTCATGTCACACGTCATAACATGTTTGTGTCACACTTTTGTAGTCAACACACTCGGGGCAGAATATCTGCTGTCACTTCACTTCACTTTTCCTCTTCAGTGAGAGCATATGACAAGAAGCATAAACATGACAGACATCCACAGGAACTCTCACTCACCTGATCTGCTTCTAACAACTTGATGTGAGAAGCAATGCTGGTCATCTGGTCTGTAACTTGTACTTGTTCCCTGTGACACATGGGCATATGGGTAGGGACTGCAATTTTTTTTTTACAGTTTTTTTCTGTTGCTTTCATGCAATTCTCAGAACAGACCTCCATTTCTTAAAACTACTTGTTCCACCACCACATCCTTTTGTCACTTGCACACATCATATCAGCAATTTCTCCTTGTTTTCAACAAATTGCAATTGCTTTTGGACAGGCGTGCAAATGATTATGTACATCAGTCGGCTGTTTCAAACAATTCCTGTTGCTTTTGGACAAGCATGCATCACTCTCAGTCTTCTTCATAAACAGCTCAGCACCTCTTAACTTCCTTCCTGTATCTCTTTAACTACACATGTCTAATTCTTATCCTTCCTTCCCCCTTTGCCATTCCCTGTTTTTCTCACTTCTCCATATCCAGTCTATCACACACATCTGCTGTTCAGCTTCACTCTCTGTCTCCCTCTGTCTTTTCTCCATCACATCTGGCAGTCATTAGCTGCTGCTGAAAGCAGCTGCAGCCTCATACATAAACAAGATCATATCACACATTGTGACAGATTTAAGTTGTGTTCATATGTGTTTAGTGGGCAAGTTATATAAGGTGTGTTCATTTCTGACAGTAGCTGTTGTGATTATGTGTGTGTAATGTACTGTATGAGCTTATTGTGAAACAAAATCTATCAAAAACTGTCAGTCTGGTGTGTAGTATTTTTTTCTTCAATTAAGTGTATGTTTCTGTTCCTTATTCAACTGGATTTCATATATACATTTACAGTATTACCAAAATAAAGGTTGTGGTTGCGTAAGACTCTTAACACTCATTGGATGTAACTCAGTAAATTGAGCAACAGGCAATTCCTGAAAGTTATCAGCCTTGAAACTGTAATCTGATAAAACTGCATGTTCAGACTTTATTAAGGTGGCAGGAAGTCTGATTTCTACAGGTCATGGAGAGTGTAATTGTGAGGTTTAGTCACTATTGCATGTCTTTTATTTATTAATACAGCATTGTTGTATAATAATGAAGCAATGTTGTAGATGTTTTTTTTGTAAAGGTGTTTCTGTAGCTCAGTTGGTAAAACATGGCGCTAACAATGAAGAGTTAGTAAACACACAAACTCATAAAGCTAGAACTGTAAGCTGCTTTGGATAAAAGACTAAATGCATAAATTAATGTTCTCGTATCACTAAAAATTCAAGCACACAGCATGTTAGTGTTCCCAGTTTTAGTAAACTGCACAATTAAACAGCTATTTTATGCTCACAATATAGAAACATAAGTAAAGTTTAAATTGTTGTCATATATGATCTTCAGCCTAGCTGTTTGTGTAAAATGAATATTTAGGTTGTTGACTTTTTAGTACAGTAACTCTCGTTCACAGTATCTGATTATATTCTCACAGGTCTGTTATTGGAATGAGGAATCTGGTTTATCAATTTCTAACAATAAACCAAACAGAGAGAGGCAGAGAGTGAGAGATGACCACAAATGTGTGCATATGTTCTAACAGCTTGTATTTTATTAGAACATCAAGTTCCATCACACACCAAACACAGGCTGTGCTGAGCAGAAATGATCTCATTTTATTATCAGTGTAAGCTGTCTCTTAAGGGAATAAGAGTCAAAAGAGGCTAATTACAATATAGACAAAAACAGTGGTTTGGCTGGAAAAAGTTATTTCAGTCTGTCACCAAGTACAAACACACATTGGCAAACACAGCTCACAGGATTAACACTTACAATTCAGTTAATCTGTTCTTGGAACGGTGTGTGTAATGCTACAGCAGTCATGAATGGCCTCTTCTATAAAGCGCAGTGAGTATAAATTTAAATACATATCTGTGACTTTAACTACTGACCTTGGATTGAATGATTCACAAATGCTTTCAAATTTTACTGCACAAGCTCAAAATTTACTTTCCACCAGTGATGCATATTTACATTAAAATAAAATTTTGTTCCCTATATCTTTTTATGTGAACAAACTCACGTGCATTATTCAATTAATGGTAGGGCGGGCAATTTTGAAGACGCTAACAATAGCAAGCTAGGTTTTAAAGCATAAGATCCCACCTTTCAGATCGATCTCCAAAGCCACGCCTCCTCCAAAAAAACATGCATGCAGTGGAAGGCGGTATGCAGATTAGTTTGAGTAGAATATCATTTCATTGAATTGCATCGAATGCAATGCTTGGATAAACATTTTATGGTGCTGTGTTTCCACAGAAGATAAAAAGATATATTTAGTGATTGCTATGATGATTTAAAGATACTTTTAACCAGCATAACAAAAATGCTACTCTGCCTTTGAAAGCATAAGATCCCAAAGCTCTCCAAAAGCTCTCCAAAGCCACACCTCCTCCAAAACACATGAACACACTGATAAAGGAAGACTGTCTACAGGCATGTTGTCTACAGCAGACATCATTGCATTCTGACAGAAGACTGATACTTTGTGGTCCCGCACCTTCCACAGACTATATATTTGTATAAAAATATATTTATATAACTTTACTTAGTGATCTGGAAAACAATCTACTCTTAATGATTGCTTTGTAAGTTCATACTGAATTATTGGTTTATGATTAAACTGTATGTATTGACTGTATGATCACCGAAACACTGAATGTGAGTCACTATAATATTCATTCATCCACATTTTATTTTTTGCCTTTAATGTTAAGAAATATTGTGATTTCTACATAGATGTACTGACATAATGACAAAGCTGGTTTGTACAATTATATTTGATATATTTATATCATACATTTTGCCATAGGAAAATCATCTATACGTAAATTGTGTGTACACTAAGTTAAACTTTTTCTAACATTTATAATATTGTTTTACGTTTTTTTTCTCAGAGAGACATTGTATATTTAACTGCATATTTTGTCTCCATTCTAGAGTTTTTTCAAGATAATTTTTAAACGGGATTCTAGAGCAAGAGACAAACTGTCGGATAATTATAAACAGAACAACTGGAAACCATTTCACCCTGTAGTAGTATACTTAGTAGTACTACTGTAGTATATGCTTAGCATTTATCAGAGAAAATTATATTTTGGAAAAAATAATGTTAAAAACTGAAATTTTGGGGGGTGGGGGTGTAGCTTTAAAATTAAAAAAGGTACGAAGGAATTGATGAAGTCGACCACCATTACTGAACATTCCAATCCTCATCCTCTTTCTCATTCCCTTTCTGATAAAAGAGAATCAAAGCCAGAATTTAGTGCAGTAATTAAACATGCTGTTTCAATTCAAAACATCAATACTGTAACAAAACCAGCCTTCGGTTATGGGTATTGTCAATTTCTTAAAGGCACTATTACTCTCTCCAAACTTTTCACCATGTTTACTTACTGTTTACAATACAATACAAAATATAATTTTTTAGTAAGTCCAGCATGCATATGTTTTCCTACTGTAATTTGCTTCCTCAATACCATTCTGAATAACCTTTTACAGGTAACCTGGTATTAGATATTTGTTCTCTCACCTGATAGTAGCAGAAGAAACTGAGCTTTTCGTCACAGTCTCTAAACTCCCAGCGACCAACATGAAAGTTTCAGGCCCCACAGTGAAAAGGGGAGACAGGACATGAAGGCAACGATATCTGGCTGTCCACAGTTTCTCCATTTACCCAGAACCATAAGCTACCCAAGAAGCGCAGGCCAGTCCAGACGTTAATTGCAGTTGAATTTACTGTCTTATTGGCTACCATTAAATCATTGGCTGAGGTCAGACTGGCCAGATCAGTGAAGTTTGCCCTACAGTACTCTAAGGCCTCCTCCCATGTTTTCTTCTCTTTCACTAGTATCAGGTCTGGTGCTTTGTAGCAAAAAAACGGCCAGGTTGTTTTTAAGCAATCTGAACTGACCCAAGACGACGAATTTACATGCCCACACTGTTCATAATCAGTTACAGAATTTCCTGTCAGCCATGTGTGTTATTGGGCTACCATCAGACCACTGAGTAAAATGCAGAGACCTTTCTCTCTTGTACAGTCCAATCCAGCCAGATGAGATTCCTTTTCCTGTTGTGTCCAAGAACATTAAATACTCCTCTTCATTGCTAAAGGAGATTAAGTCATTGTAGTGTGTCCTGCAGTATGTCTGAGCTTCAAATCAGTTCAGGTTCGTACTCACATGAATGTAGCTCCTTACCAGGCCTGAGATCAGCTCACTAAGAGCAGCCAGTAGAAGGACAGAGAGAGGAATCTTCATTCTTGCAAAATCGAGTTTGAGCTACTCTTGAAATCACAGCCATAAATACATCGGTAGACAAATTCATGCAAAAATTTAAAAAAATAATTGGCACAATGCAAAACTGAAAGCAATGTAAATCATCCAGAAGTAACTATTGTAACTCTTGTTGTTTATAGGAAAATAGGCATTGCTGACTTTGTAATTGAAGTTTATCAAATACTTTATAGTTTTATGATATGTATAAACTATTAAAAGGGGGGCAGGGCTGGAGAAAAAATACTACTTTTTAAAACTTTAATTCACATTGTTTTTGACGGTATTAAAAACTTTGTTGTCTTAAACATAATTTGATTAATCCCACTTTGCATTGCTTTACTTCTATCCTCGTGTGCCCTCGGTAGTGACAACATTCAGCGTCTAACCAGCTGTTCTGACCATTGCCAAACAAGACAGGATCTAAAGGTGTGTGTGTAGTGCCTCTTTAAAGATTCTTTTTGTGTTCTCTCTGTGGAAAATTATATTTATTGTGATAAATTATGGAGCCCCCCCCATTGGCTGGGACCCTGGGAACTTGCCCGATCAAGTCTATGGATAATCCGGCCCTGGCTTTTAATATTAATTATGCTTCAGTAATTCTCCCATATCACAACATCAGACAGCTAATGGGAAGGTTTATTCAGACCCTTAACATCCAAAATGTAATGTCAGCCTTGTGATTTAGACACGTCATGATTTCCTAAACTCGAGCAAGTTTGGAATTTAGGTTGGATTTGATTAAGATTGCATAGGAGGCAAATTTGACCAAATATCAACTAGTTGGTATTTTCAGATATGGGCCAATCTGTTTACATATGATGTCGTTAATAAATTCTGTTAGATTTTGAGACAATCCATTAAAAGATGAAGGAAATTGTTTGGGAGGTGTCATCAGCTACTGTTTAGAATGATGTCTGGTCAACAATTCTGGTCAAATCATCTCTATGCTGGTATGCTCGTTTTAACGGCAGTCCCCAGTTTAAATGCTGAAACAAGAAGTTTTAAAGCCTTCTTGTGCCTCCTGCTGTCCATCTTATAACCAACACGCAGTTCCATGTTTGGCCCACAGATGTCACTTAGTAATTGGTTGAGAAGTGTTAATGTTAAGCTCCCCGTTTAATTAGATATTAGCACTGCTAATTATCAACAAATTTAAAAATATTTTAAAAAAAGGGGGGAGACCCCTGGGACAAAAGCACGACTGAGTAAACACAGACATCCCTGGAATATTTCTTTAGATTTTTAAAGAATTTATTATTGGAGAAATGTTAAACAATCAACCAATAAAAGCATTATAATGCGTAAACACACACACACACACACACACACACACACACACACACACACGACATAGCCAGCAGTTTTGTGAAAAGTATTATTTATTAACCCTAGGAAATTTATAGATCATGAACTTACATGGTTAAGCCTATTTATAACAGACATTGGATAATGAACTAAAACATCTCCAGGCAGAAGTTGATATATGTCAATAAAAGCCAACAGTGAAGTTCAGTGTTCTCTAGATATACAGAACAAGGACACAGTCAATACAGAAAATTAAAAAGTGTGAACTCAGTGTGCACATTTAAAGTATGGAGCATGCTTTAAACTAACATAGCACATGCTTTACACTGTAGTGAGAAAAAGATATGTCAATTATTATTTTTAGGCAGATCATTAATTTATGAATTAAAATCTTACATTTTAGCATATACAATTTGTGTGCTTAAAAGGCCAATGTATCCATTATCTATTCCTTGTTACAAAACATGCAACCTCATAAAAAAGATTAAATCCTAATAAATTTGTTTAACATTTTCTGTAAACTTTCTGTAAATCTTTCATTCTCTGCTTTCATTTATATACATTTGGCAAGAAAAAAGATGCTTTTTCAAAATGCTTTTCTTTATATTACTCTTACTCTTTATAGGAAAATCATGCTTGCCGTAGTAATGCAGAGTTAAAAGATGATTATGCAAGAAAAGTCATTGGGAGTTCACTGATGCTTTCTTCTTAATGGACATCATTGCATTTGCAATCTCCATTTGCAATCTCTACACTTCAGCCTCTTGCCTTGTCTGTATGGCCACCGACTCAATTGACTGGTTTGCTAATGCACAAAAGATGCACAAAAGAATACTGGTTATGTAACCTGAATTATAAATAAAGATATCATTTTGAGATAATTTTACATATTTAATATAATTAATAATAACCTCATCTTTACAATATTTAAACCCAACCAGTTCTCTTTAAATTTATGGTTATACACTGTGTGATCCTGAAATGTTTTAGTATTGAGTTTCAAATTTAGAAATTCTGAACTTTAAGAAATGTTTAAGTACCAAAACTTTTCATCAAAAATACCACAAAACGTTATTCTCTGTATTATATTTATGGTGCAAGTAATTGAAAGTTAACAATCACTGTACATTTTACAAGTTATTGTTAAATGTTTTGTTTAGTTGCAAATGTTTTGTAAGTCCTTCAGAAAACATTTAGCACATTCTTATCCTGACTGGTCATATGTCACAATCTGTCTTATCATCTGGATTAAATAGTGAATCTGTCAGCTGGCATTGTCCTTGTCACAAATATTACCTCACCCAGTGCCCAGTTAGTCCATGAATAATTGAACATCATTTTGTTAGGCACAAGGCGGCTGCCAACTCAGCTAGGCCAGGGTGGTCTGAGTGCTCAGCGCATCCACGACCAATCAGAGATCTTTCTTTATAAAATGGCAAATCATTAACAAATTTGTAACATTCTACATTAAGGGTAGGGTAAGCAATTGCAAAGAGGCTAGCAATAGCAAGCTAGCTTAAGCATAAGACACCACACTTCCTTTAGTGTACTATCCAAATCCATGCCTCCTCAAACATATGAAAGCATACAGTTTCCCCCCGGCAAGTAGACCAAATGCAATGATTACATAAACATTTAATGGTCCTTTATTTATTATCAGGGAACAAACTTCAACCAACTTACAAAAATGTTTCTGGAAATAATTGCCTAACTTGACTTTAAGGATCCTTTTGTTAACATCCTGAACAATTACCAAAACTTACAGATTTTACCATCTTACAGCATTTACTAATCTTTGTTAATATTAATTTCAATATTTACCAATATATTTTTCAATCAAAACTGTCAAAACTGCATCAGTTAATGCACAATGAGCTAATGTAAATGAACAATTGTATTTGGAATAACATTAACAAAGATTAATAGAAGGTGTAAATATATATTGTTCATTGGTAGTTCATGTAGCCTAGTTTGTTAACTAATGTTATTATAATGTTGTTGTTACCAACTCTAAGTTCTAGTTGAAAAAAAATCAATGTAATTAAAGTATTTCCTGTTTTTTTTTGCAGTGATTCACAAAACAAGCTTTCCAACAGGGGTGTCAAGTCATGCTGGAGGGCAACTGGTTCCAAAAGTTTAAAATCTGTCTGTAATTTTCAGGTAATCATTATTCCCTAAATTAAATATTTTAGGTATGTTTGATTAGAGGTCTTGATTTTGAAGTTTCTTAAAGTGTATTAACTAAAAATCAAACATCAAGTTTTAACGTGAGACCATGTGGTATGTCTTTATTTTTAACATTATTTAAACATTATTTATCTATCTGGTTTTATTATGGTCTCAGGTGATATAAACTGTCATGTCACACGTCATAACATGTTTGTATCACACTTTTGTAGTCAACACACTCGGGGCAGAATATCTGCTGTCACTTCACTTCACTTTTCCTCTTTAGTGAGAGCATATGACAAGAAGCATAAACATGACAGACATCCACAGGAACTCTCACTCACCTGATCTGCTTCTAACAACTTAATGTAACAATGCTAGTCACCTCATTTGGACACTAAGACACATGACCTCTTAAATACCAGTAGTGATTATTTTACAATGCGATTATCAACAACAGGCAGGGCCAAGGTGTTTATTTGAGATTTTTTAAAAGCATTTAAAAAAAGCACATATGAAAAATATTTTTGAGATGTCTGGCAAGGGAAGGTCATGATCATCAATGCTCTATGGTTTTTGCATTGCATTGTGGGATTTAAAAATGAACATTCTATTGCACTGGAAGGATTTTGTGATTGAAATTTTTGACCTTAAAATGTCAGACAAAAAGTCTGAAGCTAAATTAATACGTGCCCAATGTCTTCTTTCTTTAGTTTTTTATTGTTATGTTTACTCACCAAGCACTATGTGCTGTATAATTTAAGACATAAAATATAGGGTGCAAAAATGCCAGCACATCCAAAAAATAATTGGGTTTAAGCATGAATAAAATAAAAATACTAAATTGAAGCATTTACTTTTGTAATCTGATTCATTGCACTGTGATTGTGTAATAGTTCTTAAACATTGGGGTATGACAATGATACATTCAAGTCTGTGTTTGAATTTGTAGGATGTTCTGACATGAGGTTGATTTATCTTCTGTATGTATTTGAATTTGATTTGAATTTGTATATAGCAGTACAGTGCGTGTCCCTAAGTATTGTTTTGCCTAAAGGCTTTGGGTTGCAGCTCCATTACCAGCAGAAGCTCAGTGAACCACAACATCCCACAATCACAACAGAGACATCTAAATCATTCCACACTGGTCACGCAAAGATGGAAGAGTGAGAAATTAACAAGTAGGACAGAGGAGCACAGTGTTCAGATGAGTGAAAACAGAAACATGTATAAAGGAAAAGCAAAATATAATATACATAATATATTATTATAAGAAATAATGTTACATGCAACTTCAGTTATATTATAATGCTTAAGACTGTAGATATATGATTAGTCATAAGTTCAGCTCAGCTTTTAAGATTTCAGTAACTAAATTTAATTTAATTATTTGTATAGTGTTTTTCACAATGTTGCATTGTTGAAAAGCAGCTGCACATATAAAAATAAAAACACAGCAAAAATAAAGAAAAAGTATGACAAATACATGGCAATACCATTACAATGTATTCTCTTAGCATTAGTCAGTTATTATTAATTTATAGCCTACTCTGACACTAACACATTACAGTACTACATATACAGACACAGACACGTTGGCATATGTGGTTTACGAGGACTCTCCATGTTTACATTGTTTTACATGTCTTTATAGACATTTGTGTCCTCATAAATCACATATTCAGACACACATAGACACACACACACAAACACACCTCTATTTGGGTCACTGGTGGAATTGGAGGCAATGGAGCCTCTAGGAAAAAGTTCTGATGTTTTTGTTGACAATCACAAAAACTCTTAGTGATGTGATGACACATTCATGCAAAGGATGACACATTAAAAAAGAAATGGAGAAACGAGAGAGAGAGAAGGAAGGGGGTGAATAATATAATAAAGTGGGTCCTGTGCGTCTAACAATCTCAAAATAACTACTGGATTGCTCTATTTTTGGACACAAAGCAACTCATTATAAATGGTAACACACATTTGTTGTTGGCTGGCTGTTTTTGCTGTTTAAGGGAAAATTCTAGGACAGTTGCTTACTAATCTTGAAAACGGAAGAAAGCATTTATCACTAGCGGTTGTAACAATGACAGAAATGTGAATTTCTTATAACAAGTGCAAAAAAACCTGGTATGCATACTGTAAAATGTTACAAGGCCTTTTCATGCATAATTAATATACTCAGAACCATTTAATTTAACATAAGTGTATATTTACATATTCAGAGACCATTTTGCTAATGAGGCAAATGTCTGTTATTAAATCTATTTTAATTAACTGCTTATTATGACAGTATTAAAAGCAAAATATTTAGCCAAATATGACAAGTAAACATCAAACTCTCAAACACTAGCAATCAATCCCCACCCCAATGGAACAGGTCAATCTATTATTAACATACCACCAGCTGTGAGATGCACTCAGATACAAATATTCAGCACATTAGCACATCCTCAGGGTAAAGTACAAATGTGGGTTCTATCAGGACAAAAATCAGGCACATCATTGTGATGTTCCTTCATGACAAACACAAGCATCCAGACAGTAAGAAACTGCCATGTATCACTTGGCTATTACACAAGTTTGAGGTCACGGTGCCAGAATCTTATTATCAAGCGATAATAAGGTCAAACCTGAACTACATTTCATGCCTCATATATTACAACCCAGTGCAAACACCTTTAGATTTCTCTAGACCTCTAGACCTTGGCCTGACAGTGACACATCACACCATCTATTCTGAAGAGCATTTATCACATCATTAATTTTTAATAAAACGTTGTCTTCTGCTCAGCAGGTATACTGCATGCAGATTTTTCATAATCTCTTTTGCAGGCTACAATTTAAAGAGAAATAAACAGCATCAATTCAGCAATTAATCAATACTGCTCCATATTACACAATAAAATTAGTTATTAAATGGGCTCTCAAGCCAGATATTTGCACAGTACATTTGAGACAACAGGAAGAAGCTTATTTGGATCTAATGCATAATAGGAACGAACAAGGTTCAAACATGATTTGAGCGCTTGGGCAAATAAAACATACAATTTTAAACCACATAAAGGTTCTGAAGGTAATTATAGAAATTGTATTTCTGAGTGAACACTTCCTAACACTTTGAAACACAAGGTTTCAGTGATGTTGGTTGTTTGTTACTGCAGTGCCAGACGTTCAGTTTAAATTCAGACTCAGGTGTGGGAAACTGAATGAACTGTACCGATTCTAAATACTGCAGTCTGTACAGAACAAGATAACAGAACTCCAGACAGCCAGGAACATGACGCAGGCAGAATTTGGACTAAAAGTTTGTACACGCCACTCTTGAAACCTGACAGTTCAGTGTGTGAGGGCGTGTGAGGAAAAATAGATGCATCCCGCAGGGTTGTCTGCAGCAATGCATTCTTCCATGCATGGACACTCGTTTGTAAATGAAACCTTTTTGCCTGCTATTTTTTTTAGATTGTGTCTACTGATCTTCTGATACACTGGTGCTTCTCAAGCCAGCTTCCCTCATCCAACACACCAAACAAGATCTAAATTGGGTGCATCCAATAAAGGAGACATTCAAAATATGCAGTTGTAGGGATGACAATCCAGGATTGAGAAACTCCGGGTTAAATGTCAAGAAAATATAATAAATTAACGTAAATGATTTAATAAATGACACCCTCTTACTGCCAGACAAGAAAAGATGCTTCACTGACCATAGCATGTCACTGCAGTCAACAAAGCTGCTTTAAAAACCACCTGTATTTGAAACAGAGACCAATCTTTTTGCCAGTCATACTTTTGAGAAAAACAGGGGAGCGTGTACATTTATCAGAAGGGAGGAAGAATAGACCTTTACAAATGGCCTTATTCTTCACAGTTCTAATAGTAACAGTATTGCTGACACATTTAATGTCTTACACACACACACACACTCCTGCGGTGCTGATCTGTGTCGGCCCTTGACCCTGCACTTAGTGCTGTTTTCCCATGATGCAATGCAATACAGAACAACTGCCGCATTACTGGGCTAAAACGCCAACCTTACCAGAAACTTCTCAAACACAGGAAGCAGATATACACTCACTGCAGTATTTGCAATCAAACATAAAAACCAGAGCCTGTGAAACACTATTTACTACAGTAAGTGGCACACAATGGCCACACACAGTTTTTCAACTTTTCAACAGTTATTAACCAGTAAAAGGTGCACATTTAAATCTGGCCCCCAGGGCCATAGAGTGACTGCAGGCCAAGCCCTGAGCATTTTTTAAAAGTTGTAATAGATTAGTGACCATATGGTTGGTCTAGAGGGCCTACATCACACAGAGTGTGTGTCACCTTGGAAACCTGGGCAACACCAGGAACAGACTGAGGTGAACATCTGTCTGAGACAGAAGAAACATTTGCTTTTAGACAAAGTTTATCTTAGAGACCATTTGTAATAACTTACCCTTGCAATGAACCCAAAACCTTTTAAATACAATATACAGCAATAAAGGAATATAAACGAATCATTCAATTTCACATTGACATTGAGTCTTAAGTCAGTGGCAATGCTGACTGCATCAGATGCTGCAGACTATGATCATTTAATTTATTCAAACAAGCCAGGCTCTTCTAATACAGTGTATTACATTGCTAGTAATACAGTTTACTATCAGCTTTAAAACAGAAAAATAGCTACAACACATCTGTTTATTTAGCTCACTGCACAGCCTCATTAAAGCCAAGTATGTTTCTGGTGAGGGACTATAAATGTCACCCTTCTGCTAGAAGATAATGCATTTGCTTACCAAAATTACATTTAATGGCAATTTGTGTCTGTAATATTTATTATGTAGTGATTTCATGAAAGCTATATTGCCCTAAGGCTGTACCATACTGTGAATATAAACAAGTTTAACTGGGGCTGTCACTGCATTCATAACATAATAAAATATGTTGACTGCTACTGTATAGTAAATGCATCTCAGCTTTTTGGGGGATTTAATTGGCAATTAAAGCAAATCAAACCAGCATTTTTTTTCTCAAAATCTTTATTAAATTTAGAAAACACAATTCTGTTAATGGTTCATAATAACAGCAGGAGTAGAGAAATGAAATCAGTGAGAGAGGGAGGGATGGGGGCCGGCCAACCCCTGAGTTTAAAACTGTTTCCTCATCCTGTGGTCAAAGGTCAACAAACCCCATAAGAGAGAAAATAAAGGTAAAAAATTAGCGAATAGTAAACAGGGTGAAAGTAACAGAAAACATGAAAAACTGAGCAGTCATAATGCAGAGAGTGAGAGAGAGCAGGAGAGAGAGACAGACAAAGCCTGAGAGAAACAGAGAGAGAGCAGTGAGGGGGGTAGGCGACCTCAGATTAGGTGGGACTAGGGAAACGTAATCTTCATAGCAAAACTCTGGTGACTCAGGTAGAAAAGTTGAACTGTAAAGTCATTTTTATTTCAAGTCAAGGTTATTCCTGCCAAAAAGAATAATCAAACCCCAAAATGCAATGTTAAGATGTAATTATACCCAACCATTAGAGAAGTTCCATTTTCTTTCTCATCGCAAAACAGGAAAAGGGGAAGAAAAGGGGGAGGAAAGACTTTCAGCATCATCCTCCAGGAGGAGAAATCAGGGATGAGGAAGAGAACTGGAATCATTTTAGGGAAGGGATGGGGGTTTTACCACGGACACCATTGAGACATTTATCAGTGGGGAGTGCAAACATTGTCTTTTACCTGTGGGAGAGAGAGACAGAGAAACAGAGAGAGAGAACAAGAGAGACTGGTGTGCATGTCTGCACAGGGATGGAGGCTGCATCCATTCATTCATCTATATGTCCATCAATCCGTCCATCCATCCGTTTGTCAAGATGATTGACCCTTTTATTCCTTTATCTCTCTTACTCTCTCTCCATCCATTCTCAAGGAGCAGAGAGGGGGGACTCTCGGCTCGGCGAGCCAGAAAGCGAGAGGTCCTCGGGGGGAAACACAGTCAGTGTGCAGGCCCTGATCCCACCGAGGGACTCAGGCAAATCAAATACTTTATGCCACTCGTCCTTCTCTGGGTCATACTTCTGTACAATCTCCACCATGCAGCGGTTGTTCCATGAGTACCCACCCACCACATAGATTTTATTCTCGAACACGGCCACGCCCACATCACTCTGCCCTCGGAGCATGGCCGCGATTGGTGTCCACAAGTCAAGGGTGGGGCTATAGTACTCACAGCTCAGCACATCATCATAGTCGCTAGTGCCCCGGAAGTGGTTTCCACCGATGACGTAAAGGCGGTCGCCGACGGTGCACATGCAGTGCAGACCGCGTACTGTGGTCATGGGAGCCTTCTGAGTCCACTTATCAGCATCTGGGTCGAAACACATCAGCTCTTTCTGGAAAGTGTCGTGAGTTATTCCACCTGCCCAACAAACCACAGGAAGAGTTCACATCTTTTTAACACAGTTCAGAAAGCATTAGACCCCATTTACAACTGGTATTAGGATCCTTTGTAATTGGTCCAAAGTGGACAGTGCTAAATACAGGTGTAAGTAAAGTTTAAAACGTTTTGTGATCTGATTACTCAAACCACATTTGGAGGCAATAAAAATCACATTCTGTTTGTACTGTAAATGCTATGCCATCCCGTAAAACATCAGGTCATCTGCTTACTGGTACAATAAAGCACTTGGCTCAGTCAAGGGTTTTAAAATTGGATGATTACATTTGGCATTAAAAGAAACTAACATCTCATTGAAAAAACTGTAGTGAAGATAATGAAGATATCACATGAATTCTTGTGCTAATATGTATGATATCAGTTTGCAGTAAACAACAGATCTTGTGAAGCATGCACAGTTAAAACAGAAACTCCATTAAAACTGAGAAAACTGCAGCATGTCCTTAATTTAAAATGTAAGTATTTTTCAGAAAAATAGTGCCAATTTAATGCACTTTTTGCTCCTGTCTCACCAGACCGCTTGCGATGGGATCAACCGGAATGAATCTTAATACCAGATGTAAACAGGCTTTAGATATACAGAACAACTACTGCATAATACATAACATAAACACACAGAGAAACAACTCTCTTATGGTCTGCTGATGACAAGAGGCTGAATAATGCATCTCTGCACGCACACACACACACACACACACACACACACACACACACACAGCTTCCCTCTTTCTAGCTCGTCTCAGCCACTGAACCAAAGGAAAAAAGACAGGACGAAAAGAAAACAGGACATGTCTACAGGGAGGGCTGAAAATAAAGAGAACCGTCCCATCAGGCACCTGGGCATCAACCAACCAGATCTTCCCTTTCTCCATCCCTCCTATTTTTGCCCTCTATCTCTCTATCTATCTATGCCTCTCTTCACTAAGAGAATGGTGAGTCACACATACAAACAGTGTCTTTCTTCCTGCATCTTTCCCCTTCGCTACTTGTTCAGCACATTTGTTTCTCTGATCTGTGTCTTGTTTCACACAAAGTTCCAAGTGAAAGAAATGTAAAAAGATAAAGAGAGATGACAACAGAGAAGAGAGGAGTGAATTAAGTTAAGAACTGCAAAAAATAAAAATAATTTCATACATGCACACAGATGCTCAATGTGAGTGCAGAACTTAAAAGCCAAATAATTCATGACCTATATAACAGAGGAGAGGGACAGAGAGAGAGAGGGAGAGAGACAGAGCGAGAGAGAGAGAGAGAGAGAGAGAGAGAGGGAGGGAGATGCAGGAGTGAGGGCACAGACACCAGAGTAAAAACAAAAGGATCAGCAGAAATACTTCAGATGTAATGAAGAAAGAGTGTGGGTAAAAAACAGACAGAGAATTGTTAGAATCAATGTAAATAAGCGGGTGTACACACACGCACACCACCAGCAAAAGAGTTGTGCATGAATAAACACACAATGCTTAAGGGAAACACAGTGAGATGAGGGGTGACAATAGAAAGTAATATTAATAATGGTTGTAATTACAAGTACAGTTTGACAAAGACTGTTTACAACAGATATTAACAATTAAATTTCACTGGCACATTGTCAAAAAACAGTGTTCTACAGGCTGTCACTATTACCAGACTAACAAAATATTGATCTCACATCTCATGAAACATTCTATTGCATTTCTGACAGAAAGAGTATTTCACAGGAGAAAAGGTGGGGTGGGGCTTGATTCAATTACATTCAATTGGATTGTGACAGAATAGGCATATTATTGGTTCATATAATTTTTTAATTACATGAAAACATTGTTTCAGAGGTAGAGAAATTACAATTACAGTTTTACACATTTACAGTCCAGTAAGATTAAGTTAAAAATGAGCTAAGGGTGGTTGTTCATATTTACTTAAAATTAAATACTTTAAAAAATTAAATACTTTAAATGTATATATTTTGGGGCAGGAGTCAGGCTTTTCTTTATGATTAGATAATGTTTTCACCCATATAAAATAAAATATGCACAATAAAATCAGTGAAATGTATTTAAGTACATTTATTAATTTAGCATTTTTTTGCATCATTTTTTACTCTCCAGAAAGCAAATCTAATATTAAAGTATAACTTTCAAAAAGGCTTGACTGTTTTTAAAATGCTGTTGTAAAATACTGAATAAAGATAAAAATGTGTTTGAGAACCCGCGCAGAACATTTCTGCCTACACTTATCTAATATATGGAACTCATATCATGTTAAGCAGCTCTGAAAGTTATTTAGGGTTGCTAGAGGGGTGAATGAGAGTCAGCTGTCTCACACTCATAAGTTTGTAAGTTTGTATTCAGAGCTTTGTGTGTGTGTGTGTGTGTGTGTGAGAAAGAGATCATACCCCTCCTACATTTCTCAATGCTCATTATCACACAGAAACACACTCTTCTGATTTATGTCATCACTGCATCTCTCCTCTCAACACCCTACCCAACCACCTTTCTCTTTCTCTCTCTCTCTTTCGCTCTCTCTCCCTCCTCTTTCTCCCTCCTCTCTCTCCCTCCTCTCTCTCCCTCTCTGTGTTTGTGTGAGAAAGTAGGACTCATCTCCATAATGCAGGATTTAAGGTGCAATCCTGTGGCAAGAAAAGTGACAGAAACTGTCTTGCACGAGGCAGGTTAACACCCTGTGGGTGTGTCTTCCTTTGGGTAAGTGGTAAGTTAATTTTGTGCCGTTAAAAGCATGTTTGTAGGGCAGTCTGTGTGTTTTTTTCTGTGTGTTTTTCAATCACACACAACTTTCAGGATTCTGTTTGTGTGTGGTGAGAAAAATCACATCCTGACTATTAAGATATTTCTCATCTTGTCATTTACACCAGAAACCTGATGTGTGAAAATATGTGTTTGAGAGAGAGGATGAGAAAATAAGTATAATTTCAATAGTTTTGCTAAAAGACTTTCTCCCATTCCTGGTTAATATTTAGACAATTATAATTAGGCCATTTTTACCCTATGGCACTATCAAAATATTATTCTGCATCTTGCTCAGTCTGATACAGCAACATATATACGTTTTGTCTATACGTTTGTTGACCCAAAGCAAATCAAGTCTTTTTTTCTTCATTTTTTCTGTTGTTAATCTGTTTAAACACATTTTTGCAAATCAGTTCGGCTTTACAAGTGGTACAGATGTTACACTATTCATCTTTAAATGGAAAGACATTCCTGGTCTGATCAGGTTGATTTACACATACACACAAGTACCAGAAAAGTACCAGTACCAGTCAAAAATTTGCAAACACTTACTCATTCTTTATTAATATTTTTTCACATTTTAGAATAATAGTAAACTCATGCGTTTATGAAAGTGAAACTTTGGGAATTTTGACTAAAGATATTTAAAAATGAAAGTTAAACTAGGCTATATTCTAGGATATTCAATGTAGTCACCCTTTGCCTAGAATTTGCAAAAATGTTTTTTTTTACATTTTATCACTCAGTTTCTTGAGGAATCATCCTGAGAGGGAATTAACTTTCTAATAACAGAGAATGTTGGCACAATATTTTTGTCTACAATAATCATTTTAAACATTAAAGCAACCAGCTTCAGCATAAAAAGTTTAAGAAAATTAGAAACATTTCAGTCAAGTGTTTTTAAACTTTTGACCGGTACTGTACATAAATATAAAACAAAACCTGCTGTGTGAGAGTTACCTGAAATATACATGTATCCTCCATAAACAGTGCCTGCATGTCCGTAGTGTGGTTCACTCATTTTGGCAACGTATGTCCATTCGTTTGTTCTGGGGTTGTAGCACTCCACAGTTGCTAAAAAAGGAAAAGAAACAGGACAGAATAACTATTACAAGAAACTGTAAAAAAGATAGACGAGATTCCTGTAGTAAAGAACAGTGCTTGCAACCCTAAGGCTGTGGGTTAAATCCCATTAAATACATACTTATAACAGGTATATGTTGAATCCAGTGTCACTATGGATAAAACGCATAAATGTAAACACAAGATTAGTATCAGCCCCCTGACAATCAGTCACAGGGATGAAGAACCAATTACTGAGGGATTCATACACTTTAAACCTAAAGAGTGGATTCTCATTATATTGATCACTCGCTATTTACTCAATGCACATCAAAAACTATCCAAATGACTGCAAAAAAAGCTTTTAATGCTGTCTAGACAAAAGCAGTCAGCGAGGTCTAGACTCCTGTTCATTACATTAAACACATGAGCATGAAAATAAACAGCACATTATTAAATAAAGCCCGCACATTTATCAATAATGACAGACTATTCAGCAGTCTGTGATATTGAATGATGCTACTCTGAGAGATAAAAACATTCATTCACTGTATACCTGCCACACATAATTAACCAGGTCTCAGGGCAAAAATGCCACTCAAAATGACCAAATTAAGTGAAATGTGCGGGTAAGAAAATGTCCTTGTAGTGAATTTCTTTATTTTTGTTATCTAACATTTGATATAATTATTTGGGCTTTGAATATTGAATATATAATATGGATCCTTTAATGGATATTAGATCACACAGTGGAGAGCCGTAACAGCTAACACAGGGAGCAGGCAGTTATTTTAAATGCAGTGCAATAGAGTCAATTATAATTTGTCACATAAATGGTGTTGTCTTTTATATTCAAAAATAAATATCCTGCAGAGGTTATTCCTGCAGAGGTAAAAAAAAAAATGTATTGATAAAAAAATTGCCCCTAAAAAACTGACACTGTCTCATGTCTCACTGTCTATACATAAACATATCCATTAAGATCTGTCCCTGTCACAATCCAACAGCATTTTAAAAACAAAGTATATTAATAAACTTTGTTCAGGTTATTTTGCATTTGTGCAAAACCATTAACAAATATGGGATTTTGAGTAATTTAATTTAAATGGGATCCTCTATATTTTGCACATTTTATTCAGAAGTGTGGACAAGTTATCTTGGTGCAAATTTTTTTTAAATCATTCACTTGGCATTTGAAGTTTGCTTCAATAATTTCCTTCAAAGCATGTAATGAGTTTGCCATTCACACGCATTAGGCTGTAAAACTGGGCAGAGCTCTCAGAGTACAGGGTAAAAAATAAAATCAAAGAAATAAATTCTGCATGCCTGCCATGACGGTGGTCGCTGTAGAAACCAAGACTGGACTATATTCTGATAAACATGAGAAAGGCTGGAGTCTGAGGGAATAAAAGTTGCATCCAGGGGGCTGTATGTCAATTTTTAAGTGCTTTTTATTTCCCACACTGTGGAAGTGATTAATCACAGATCCATATTCAAACCTCTGTGGTCTTA
The DNA here is from genome assembly GCA_036877625.1 of Ambastaia sidthimunki. NCBI lineage: Eukaryota > Metazoa > Chordata > Actinopteri > Cypriniformes > Botiidae > Ambastaia > Ambastaia sidthimunki. The sequence continues at coordinate 21,398 of JAZGTK010000145.1, forward strand.
GCTAGCCAGACCCTTGTGCTGCATGTGGGGTTTCTTATGTAAAAGAGAAAGAGGTTGTGTGTTGGTGTGTATAGTTCAGAAGAGCACTGCTCAGACTGATGGAAAGGTTATTTTTGTATGTGCACATACGCATACATGTGGGCATCCACGTGCCGTGCACATGTATATGCGTGGCTGTATTTTTATGTCCTGCCATTCCACTCTAGCTATTTAGAGCTGCCCTGCATTTTAATTACCCACGTTCCATTGGGGTATTCACACCACAAGAACCTTCACCTGTTAATATCCACCTCTGCCCGATGCAGTTATGTTACCATAGCAACTGGAAAAATGACTGTCAAACATTGTGTCAAACATCTAAACTATACATTACAAAATACATCACTTTTATCTTTGACTGACTGAAATGCACTAAATATCATCAACAAAACATTGCATCACCACAATTATATGACTAAATATGATATTTAATCAGAAAAAAAAAATAGGGGTGGACCATCATGTATTATGTGGTTAGTGGGATAGCAACCACATGCTAACTAGTCTCACAATTCTGGACAACAGATTCTGTTGTAACTTCCTTTGTAGGCATCAGTCACTTGCTTTATTGATTAAGCAACATCCTTTAGGTGGCATCACTGCTTAAAAGCATATTCGACTGATAATGGAAATATGTTGAGATTTTTGGTCCTTTGACTTGCATATAAAAAGATTTTTTGAATAAATTTTTTATAAGTATTATTACATTATTAGCATTTTCCCATTATGATTCATCTAAACCTGTATTACTAAATCGCAAGACACTCTCCCAGATGTTATATTCACAATACATCCTACACTTTTACACTTTCTGGCTTTCATGTCAGCTAAACGTGTCATCTAAAACACAGCGTGTCCCTTGGAATCTTTTCCAGACTCACCAAGCTCTCCTGCGGCGTTCCTTCCTCCCACGGCGTATAGATGTCCTTTGAGTGCACTCAGATGAAAGAAGGTCCTTTTCTCGTTTAGACATGCCACCTGAATCCACTTGTTATACCTCGGATCATATCGAAACACGGTATCCACAGCCGTTTTGCCTTTTGTGTCATAGTTACTCTGTCCACCGACCACGTACAAAAAGTTTCCGATTACCGCTATCCCGTGCTGGTAGCGCGGCGCATCCATCGGTGCCAGTGCCTTCCATTCGTGTGCTTTCTCGTCGAAGAGCCGTAACTCTTTACTTACAACTAGCTGTTGGCGTAGCACACCCCCTAGTGTCACTAAATGAGTGTTGTCTGAACGAATCACAGTTCGTTCTGACTGCATCACCGGTTGCATGTATGGCATCATCTGGTAATTGCTGGCTTCCAATAAAAGATTGACACAGGTGTTGTCTGTACGCATAAAGTCGACAGTCTGTACGTGATTTATGAGTTCCGTCGGACTCATGAGTGGAAATCGGATATTGCGCATTAACTTGGCAGCATATTCCATGCGTCCCTCTTCGAAACGCAACCAGCGACATGCGGCTTTAAACAGGTCCAGCTCGCTGCAGTGTTTTAGACTGTTGGAGGAAAGTACAAACGCAAGACGTTCAAATGGAAGCTTGACAAACTCGCCGGTGCCAAGTAGCGAGGGAAAATTCTTCAGGATGAAGTTGTTGACGTATTTGTCCACTTCAGTGAGGTTGTATGTGTTGGCAATACGCCCCACCTCAACACAGTTATCCAGGCACACCTAAGATGAAAGAGAAGTTTCGTTGAGTTCTACAATGAATGGTATAATAAAGTCTAAAAACTTGGACTGGCTATTTGCACCAACATCCAGAATCAATATTTAATTCAAAATCAATATAATAATCAGTATTTTAACCAGCCCTATTAAACACATTCTTTTGAAAGTGCATGTGAGGTTTATCAGTGGCCTACCCCAGAAATGAGAAAGACTTTGCAAAAGTCAAGGACAGGCAGAATCTGGAGAAAACTAGCAGCCTCTAGAGTGTCCTGTAGGTTCTCCATGTTGAGAGAGAGTTTGGCGGTGTAAATGAAGTCTATAATCTTCTTTAGCCCTATTCGATTCACACCGTGCAGCTTTATACACATCAAATCCTGCTCTTTCATTCCACCTGAGGAGAAAAGAGAAAGAGATGACAGAGGGAGGAGATGAAAGCCAGAGGGATAATAGGAAACAAAATAAGTCAAAATACATACAAAATTTGCAGATAGAGAGGAAGATGAAAAAAATGGAGGGTGGCATTGGTAAGAAAGCGTTATGAAAGAGGATCAAAGGAAGGGTAGAGTGACAGAAAGGAAAGAGGAAAAGAGGAAGGAAGGAAAAGAGAGATGATAAGCAAGTCTTACTGCAAGCTGTCACCAATTCTCTTTAGCATTATAATGAGCCATTTATCCAAGAGCCACGTTTGAAATAAATCAAACCACTTTCATTAATTCAGATGTGATTTCTCAACTATTTAGAGACAGAGCAAGAGAGAAGGGAAAAGAGAGAGAGGAAATAGAGAGCAAAGTATAAATGGAACACAATGGAGAATAAAAGAAAGCAAAATAGACTGTAATTATGGAAGTCCTGCAGTGCTGAAACGCTCATGACATATCTGAACTGTGTCTAAACAGGTTTTGCCATTTGATTTGTATGAATATTACTGATCTATTCTGAGACAAACAGCAGTTGTCGAGATACAGACAGAAAGAGCAAATTTCTTAGCTACATAAAGCCATAAACACAATCCAACTGTGAGCTTCCACAAAGAGAATTTCCCTTAGAATTGGTTTAGTTCTTTCTCTATGGCTTTGCAATTTTTAATAAACTATTCCAGGGTTTGGTTGTATTTTGCATTAAATGACCTAATTATTAAGGGTATATCTGAGGTGAAATAATGAAATGGCAGATCATCTTTAAACAAGCTTTCAAAATAACCCCAAGCAAATCCCTTGTTGTTGTTTTTTCCCACCCCTCTTGCTTTGTTCTTTCCTAAGAAACAGAGGGTACATCTGAGAGAGACAGAGAGAGAGAGAGAGAGAGAGAGAGAGAGAGAGACAGGGACACAGAGAGAGACAGGGACACAGAGAGAGACAGGGACACAGAGAGAGACAGGGACACAGAGAGAGACAGGGACACACAGAGAGACAGGGACACACAGAGAGACAGGGACACACAGAGAGACAGGGACACACAGAGAGACAGGGACACAGAGAGAGACAGGGACACAGAAAGAGACAGGGACACACAGAGAGAGAGACAGAGAGGTAAAATCTGGAACATCCTGAGCTGTTAGGGACAAAATTGTGTGACTAAAGTCTCTGGTGTGACTAAATGAGACCGACATGCAACTGATGTTTATATGAGGAAAAGTCTCAAAAAGCAACAAAAATATTAATATTTAAAGAGACAGTACTGAACACAAAAAATAAACTGACAAATTAGTATAGTTTAAGCAGCTTTCTCTTTATCTCAACTGAACCTCTGTCTTTGTTGTCCATGTTTTCTCATGAACTTTGACCTCTCCATCTCAAAATCATGGCTTTCCTCCTCCACTTTATCCCTTCCTCACCTGGAAACTGTCTTTACCTTATCTAATCCTTTGTTATCCCATCCCTCTGTCTCCCTCGTTCTCACGCTCACCTGTAAACATGGCTTTAAAGTAGTCGCTGGAGGAGGCCATCATGGCACGGTGAACAGGAAACGCCTCATCCCCATCTCCTGCCACCAACGTGACATCACACAGCAGGCCTTCTATTCTTAACTGGTCAAATCCCTGAGAGAGAGAGTAAGAGAGAAATAGCGTGAGAGAGCTGACAAGCTTTTCTGTAATGCGTGTAATGAATTCACTAAGAAGGAAATAAGAATGGACAAAGTGCTCTTGAGCATCTGTTATTACCGCTTATGAAAACAGAGTGTGAATGTTAAGGAGCAGTATCATTACCATTCGTCCCATGAGCGTCATTTCTGAATAAAAGATTGTGGGGTTAATTAATGAACATGAGGTCAGTTGTGTGAGGGGAATGCAGCAGAAATGGGCTCCCACGGTGAAGACGAGACATAATTAACAGGGTAGAGTCACCGTCCACTTCTACACACACATAGATTTTAAAAGCTATATTAGTGCGGACCTCTCATTGACACAATGGTTTTCATTTTAAAATAAAGACTTTTACTGTATCTCCAAACCTAACCCTCAAAGAAACCTGTTGACATTATTGAAATTATTAGAATTATTAAATTATTAGAATTTAAGTGACAGTTTACCAAAAAATGAAATTTCTTTCATCATTTACTCACCCTAATGTCATTCCAAACCTGTATGGAATTTTGGTAACCAAACAACATTGGCACCCATTGACTTCCATGGACACAATGTAACCGAGACATTTCTCGAAATATCTCAAAATAACAAAAACATTTTAATTTTTGGGTGAGCTATCCCATCAAAACATTACCTGGACAATATATGAGTATTTCTATTAGTGAGAGGCACTTCAAAATAAATTTGAAATGAAAATTGTTTTTAAATGAAACAGATTTCACTACACTTGTAAGGAAATTTTCAAAACTTAACTCTCACAAATATAGTCAAATCTACACACACACACACAAAGAAACATTTGCATATTTGCACACTCTACATATGCGAATTGATGTTTACACTGAGCTAATAAAATTTTCTATCTCCGTCCTTTATCCCCACCTCTAAAACTAACCCTCACAGAAAACTTTTGGCACAGGAAGTGTCCTCATAAACCAGGTTTACATTGTTATACACGTCATTATACACATTTGTGTCTTCGTTAACCACATGAACTAGTACACACACAACTAGTCTCCTGTGCTCAATCTATCAGCATGTGCAAAAACAAATGCCAGACATGTGATAGGACAAGAATTAAGCCACAATCCAATCTCTAATTCACCTACTAAAATTACACATAAGCTCTAAGCACCCAATGCTGTGCTACACCCTCTGGCCTGCAGTTTTACAGTCACGATACAGTAAACATAGCAATGCCAACAGGCCATCTATAAAGTCCTCACCAGTTCAAAGACTGATGCAAAATTGAAAACTATAAGCTTAACTAAAGATGCCACTCAGCCATTGAATCTAATGTGTGATCTCACTGTGAACTGCTACTATTTGGGAATTATAACAAATGACTAATTGGGAATTTTAATAAATGTCTAAAGCCATAATAAAAACAAACATAAGGAAAACCAAAATGACTCCTACTATAAAAGCTGTTATGTTACAGTCTGTGTGTTTCAAGTGTTTCTGTTTGTCTTCACTTAGGACACACAAAGCCTGAGGATAAACATCCAATCAATGAACGAATGCTGTTTATCTCATGAATCAAACCATATTTCCAGCAGTCACTGATATTGGCATAGATAGAGGCTGTTGTGCTTTAGAACACACAAGACAGATTTATTTTAAAATGAAGTTGGATTTGACATGATAAACAACTGCAATGGTAACTGTTTAGCTTCCATCCTCAACGCCAGGGTATGTGCACGTCAACACGATCGACCTTAGTAAGGGTAAAAGCCATATTTAATCTGACACAAATACATCCCATGTGTTGAATTGTGGTGTACCTTTGTTAAATCATTTAGTCATTCCAAAATCTGGTTTGTTTGGTTGTCGTGAAAGCATTTGTCAAGTAAGTCTCATCCAAGCCTGCTTGAGAAGCTCATCTGCAGTACAGTTAATACGGTTCACAATTAATATAAAGATATGAAGGTCTTAACATGCGAAAACAAAGTGCTTTTGATGAAGTATATTTACCATCTCTGCATGTTCTCAGTCACACTTATTAAAGAACCATGTGCTTCTCATGGCTGCTTGTCCACTTCTAAGAGCACCTTACAATCCTCTCAAGCTGATGCAAGTCTCGTGTCTGGAATGTTTTGGTATCAAATCCAGAGGGACAAATAAAACAGTAAAACTTAAAAAACCTAAACCTAACACATAGCATACTTATTGGTAAACCTCTGGTGCTAGTAGTCACAGTGTTTTGGATAAACACATTGCTGATGCAATCCTGCTGTGTGGCCCTCAATACAATGTGAAGAGATCTGAGGATGCAAATCCAACTCTGTGTTGGATGAACTAAGTGTGAAAATAGCCCGAGTGTAAAATAAAGATTTGTGTGAACTTTTACTTTTGTGTGTGCTGTAAACAATATCTAAGTTTTTTTTATTACTTGACAAGAAACTGATAGATGCAACATGACTAAAAAAAAGTGATTACATTATAATAAACTGCTATCTTAAGTTTAAATGCATCCATTTCTTTTCACAGCAGTACCTGCTTTTAGCCTGGATTCGGATTGTGTGCCTGTTGATTGATGACAACCATTAATGTCACTGTGACAACAATCGATAGTGTGACCTCATCATGTCAATGTTGACTGTCACCGCCAGTGACATCAGGAGATCACGCCAAGTATGTGTATATCTGTGTGTATGTGTGTACATGCTTTCATCCAGTGCTGTGTGCGTTATTGAATTTTAAATGACCGATGACTTTAAATGATGATTGATAGTTTTGAGGAAGAGGGAGGAGTACTGATTCACCTGCTCTGACTATGAAATTACAGACTAAAAGAGAAAATATTTATTTCATTTGGTGATCTTTGTATTTAACTCACAAGTTTACAAGCTTAATGTTGGAGAAAACATTAAGAAAACAAATACAAACACACAGACTGGGATAATCAACACCTACTACACCAAGATCAAAGGTCAAAGGTGTCTGTGCCAGTTATGCGTCAAAAACATTTGCTTTCAAAGTGGTTACTAAACACTCCCCTCATCTGCCATTGGTACAGATGGTCCCACTCTGAGTCCATGTCTTTGTCTGAGCCAGTTTTACTAGTCGCTCAAACAAACAGAGCAATATGTTGTTTTTTACCCAACAGCAGGGGTTGGAGATATGACCAAAATCACGATAATGGTATACAGTATTTCAGCATTTAGTAATTCTTGTCACAATACCAAAATGTTAATATTTAATTAATTGTCACAACAGCAAAATCATTTTTCTTTGAAGTTCTTTACTGGAATATATTTCCATTTACGTTTATGCATTTGGCCAATGCTTCTACCCAAAGAGACTTTTTTTCCCAACAGTTCCTTGGGAACTGAACCACAACTTTGGTGTTGCCCAAGTGCCATGCTTTAGAAGTTAACCTAACAAAAGACTATCCTTCCGTATTGCCTTTAGCTGCCCAAATGCACACCTTGGCATGGCAGTAACTCCACTGACACATAAAGTCAGTAATTCAGGTGACCTTCACTTACTGATCTGTCTGCAATGACTCACTGAATGGCTTGCATTGTTCCCGCACAGGCACAAGCTGACACATCAGGTGACCTGCAGATAGGTGCTAATGAATCCTCTCATGGACTCAGCACTGATCATGATAATGATAGTGATATCTATGTGTGAGCGAGAGCCACACTGCCAGTAACAGCAGTGATGACCTTCACAGTCTCATACAAACCCACACAAACTCTCATCTGTGGCATGATGCCGGGCAGGCAGATGGTGATGCCCCACATACCAAACACACAGTTTAATAAAAGACATATGCAAGCACACACTCGATATTGAAAGTTCAGAAAGTTCAAAACACACACACACACACACACTCACCTGCAGAACCACAGAGCTGTGCGTGTTGCTGGTAAAGAACCGTGTATTTCCTGTTTTTGAGGCCTGCAAGTGGGAGGAGAGCCCCATTTCACTGCATCCTAGTGACACCTTCATCATCTGAGCATCATCATCCTCCACCAGTGATCTGTCCATCAGAGAGAGAAAGAGAGAGCGAGAGAGAGAGAGAGAGAGAGAGAGGGAGAGAGAGAGAGAGAGTTTAATATTTAAAGCTGAACTCTGACATCAGAGGAGTAGTGGACGTGGGTATGTGAGTGCAAGTGAGAATTTCTGGATTAGGTGCAGATCACCAGAATCTTTTATCCGACAGCTGCATAGAAGAATTTGATGGAATTTGACCTGAAATTGTTCCTGGCACATTTATTTATTTATTCAGATAAAGCAATTTTTTCTACATAACATCATTCAATAATATCACTGTATATTCCAAAGCCTTGATGGTTTAGTTGGATGTGAAATAACAGAGCAACAGAACACTTGTTATTCAGCAGCTGAGGCAGGCGTACATCAACACATCCTTTCTTTCCACCTTATCTCCTCATGATTTAACAGTACTTTAAACAATTAGAAGCTAAATAAAATAAGATTATTAAACAAACTGCTCATTTTATTCCATAATCACTTTGTCTCCTGTGTGTTGTTTTCCACTCAATTCCTGAACCTGTCTCATAGTTAAATTTACATGTAAACTCCCAACAGTTGACTATCTTTGAGTAACAAACAAAATCATTTCTCTAAATAAAAAGAGTGAGGCCACATTTAAATCATGCATTTTTCTGGTAATCATCCTGTTACTGACCTTCTTACATGACTGTATAAATACTCAACAGCAATTTAGCCAGAAATATATTACATACACAAAAAAACTTATACATGATACAATATTTACCAACTTTAGAAGTCTGAAATTAAATGGGGATCACCTGTGTGTGGACAAAGGGGTTGTGATAATTTGGAAAGTCCAACTTCCGACAGGTTATTATTGTGTCAGAACATAAAAATTTCTTCAAACGACTCAGCGATAAGTGAAAAGAACAAGACAGGGGATGGATCCAAGAAGATTTTCAAGGCACTGAAAATACCTTTGAGTGCAGTTACATTGACAAGAAATGGAATGAGTAATGTACAGCTGTAAATCTACCTGGGGCAGACCATCTGTGCTGTGCAATATGACTGCTGAGGGAGGAAAGCCACCAAGAGACCAATGACAACTCTGAAGGAGTTATAAACACTAGCAGATGAGATTAAAGAGGTTGACATTCAACTGTCTCATGGGTGCCTCACCAATCATACATTTATGGGAAGTGAAACCACAAAAAATAAACACACACACATCAAATGACATCTTGCTACAGTTTTCCACAGGGCATGTAGGAGACTCTGAACCCAGCTGGAAAATTTTTTTAATCATCTAATATGACCAAAATAAACCGTTTATTCTCAATGTTAATTTTAAAAAAAATTAACACTTGTAGCAAATTTGCATGGAATGATGACAAATTAGAAAGGCCCTATCTGAAACAGTCATAACAAGCAAAACAAGGATGGCACCTTTACAAAGATATGAAATTATTTTATGTATATATATTTTTAAATGTACCTATGGAAATTACTTCATCCTGTACAAAGGAAATACTTTATAGATCAGCACAGCACAATAACATCTATTTCATGGTTCTGAAGCGCAAGACTTTTCCTTGAAGCCTTAAGCTTTATGGCTTTAACAAACATCACCAGCCAGGGTCTCTGGGTTTACAAAGTGACCCACTGCCCTGAATGAATGCCAAGGGAACACTGAGATGGTTTCAGGATCAATCACTAACTGCTGTAGCATAATCTCCAGGTACAAGGGAATAAAAAAGCAAACCAAAAACCAAACATGTACAGTATTGTGATACTCTTGCCACGATACTGAATCAATACACTGTACCACAGCAAAACTCATTACTTCTATTAATTTATCTCTGTTGAAGCTAAGATTTGAGGTTCATTTACCTGGATTCAAACTAGGAATGCCAACTTTATTGTTTAACAGGATGCCATTGATGTGATCTTTGCAATTTGCATTCAGTGCCAAACTAAAGCTTTAATTTATTATTAAAAATACATAATGCAATACTTAATGTATTGCAACAAACCTGGATCATACGTACTGTATCGTGACCTAAGTATCAAGAAAACATGCTGACTAAGGAACAGGGAGATTCCTAGGAACACTGAGCTCTGGAGGAAGGGTCAGGCATGTCAAGGAATCGCTACCAGATGCTGAGAAGTTTCTATAGGAAAAATAGAGACTAAAAAGGTAGGCACAATCACATGACACACAGTACAGGCAGCTGATTGGTGCATTACCCTGTCAGGTGATAGGTTGGAGATGCAGCAAACAGAGAGTGGGTGGTCCACACCACAAACGAGTGCTGGTGGCTGCCAAAAACAATGAGAGATATAGAATCACTTAACACACACCCATTCAGAGAACACATGCACACACGAAACAAAGAGAAGTGTATATACAGACACGCAACACGTGTCAATCAAACCAGCAATGAAAAACAGGACTGGGAGAGTGAGGGAGAGAACGAGAGAGAGAGCAAGAGAGAGCATCACAGGGGTATTCATTCAATAAGCAGTTTAGATTTGTGAAGCCTCTAAATTACTGAGATAAATTAGATGATGATTGTTGTGATGGGAAACCCAAATCCCACGAGTTGACTTGATTATTAAACATCATCATTAACAAACGTCTTGATTATTATGCTTGCTGACAGGCATGAGGTTGATTTGCTTGAGACAGACTTCAAAATAGACATAAAGACATTACAAAGAAGCTCACAGCCATCTTCCATCATACAATGATGGTTTAATGATCCAACAACCAAAGATCAAATATAAAGTGATATACAACTTGCACCACACTGACAATCACTAAGAAATATCCCACAGAAAAACAGTGAGACTGGTATTTAGCGATGAGGAGAGAGAATGACACAGGCAGACAGTGATTCAGAAAAAGAGAGAAAGGGAAATAGAATATTAGCATTAACAGCATCCTTTAATAATTTAGTATTATGAAAGGACACCATGAAACAAGACAAGAGAACAGCTGGGCTGCCACCACACACACTCGGGTGGACACAGACCTCAACATATTCTGCTTTGATTAACCAACATCCTTTTCAACTCTCTTGGATCAGATTCCTGCCTGTTAATTAGGCTTTGAGCACACGCGCACACATACACACACACACACATACACACAAACACACGCACACACACGCACTTCTGCTCTCTTTTCTCCTAATTCAGATCATATCACTGAAACTCTGTTCACTCACCCTGGACATTTACTCTTCAAAGACAAGAATTACACAGCCACCCAAGGTTTGTCTGAAAATGATAAATTAAACATTAACAAACAGGTAAGGAGAAAGGTGACTGGTCTATTATGAAATGTGTTTTGCAGCTAAATATAACTTCCATTTTGCTTTGCTCTCCTGGACGTCCTAAAAGATGGTATAGTGAAGGACGACTTTAAATCTAGGATACAAGTCTTGTGGGAATGTATACCTGAAAACTGCAGATTCAAGACTTTGATGTTAAAACTGGTGCAATGTTAAACTGAGGTGTTTAATAAAGTTCCTGTGACCAGAAATCTAATCAAGTGAAAGAGTTCAAATAACAGAAATTATCTATATTGTTTTTTTAAGTGGGACTACTTTTCTAGATAGACAAAATTATGAAGTTATGAATTACTGACGTAATGATTTTCATCAACTGAAATATAATAACGTGACTAATGCACCACTCACACTTTTGTCATCTTTGTCTTCACAGTGTAGGACTGTGTGTGTGTGTGTTTGTGTGTGTGTGTGGCTGGTGCGAGAGAGCATGTAGGAGTGTGTAATCTGTGGGCAGCAATGTGGGGTTCATTTTTTGTATTGTTTTAATGCAGATTGTAATTCCTCAGATTTCCTGCCAGGGTGTGTGTGACGCACAGGATGACTAGCAGCTCCGTGACACACTCAAACACAGATTTATCCCCCTTATAATGAGGACATGTGAGTGTTGATTGAAAGGGAGATGATACAGAGACATCTGACTCTGATGTGCTCAGATACTGACAGATTAGCATGAAGTAACGAGATCAAATGAGCAGCAACCCAGACTGTGAGAGAGAGCGATCAGGAATACAGCATGAGCCAGGGTGCTGATGTTGGACCGTAACAGCACAACTGCTAGTGTGATGTGCATTTATGCTACAGTTCAATGGACAGTGGAATATGTGTAAATAAGCAACTGACTTACTTCTAAATAACAAAAACAATATTATTCTTCTTATAATCATATTTAATATTGCGTGAACACCAAACTGTAGGCTACATTATCAAGGTAAAGACATAACACGGCTCTCTGAAATACCTTAAACAGAATGCACAAATGTAAAAAAAAACAACAACAAAAAAAACCAACACTGCAGCTAGACATTTGTCCGATTTTCACAAAACGATTAAACAAGCACCTTACAGTGGCCACGGAACACTGCAAATAAAAGCCCTTTGATGATGAGGGTGTACAGCTCAGTGCATTTGTTTGTGCTTAAGTGTGTGTGTGTGTGTGTGTGTGTGTGTGTTTTGAAGAGCGTTCACTCCAATGTTGCTGTACAGACCTCTGGTCAAACAATATTTTGTGCTGGTTTTTGATTTGTGAGTTGAGGAAAACATTACCATCCAACTCACTTTGTTTGCAGCTAGCATGAAATCAAAGAGTTGGTTATCGAACTGTAGTGGCAAGTCTTATTTAAATAGTTATATAATGCTAATTATGGGTGGACTTCTGAGAATTTGCTCTGTACTGATAAAAAGGTCACTCTTGGAACATTTAAACACACCCTTGTCTGTTTCTGGACATGTTTTAAAAGATATGTTACATTTGTAGCTTTCGTAAATATGAGGAAGGAATCAACAAAGGAGCTCATGTGGTGTTGCTTTTGTTCGTCATCATGTGACCACTCAGTCACAAGTCCAGCTGCTGCAATTATAAATTGTTCCGACCTTAAATTAAGTTCAAAGGAATTACATTTCATCTTTATCACACATGAAGGGAGATAAACACAAGCCATCTGCTGCCCAAGATCAGAATCCATTCTACCATCACAATTCATGATTGTGTATTCAGTTTGTGAGTTTATGCGAGGGAGTGACTGTGGGAAGTAAATAGTGGATTTATAAATGTTATAGCCTAATGAAATAAACAGACTGAGAAGACATTCCCACTATTGCACAGATTAAAAATAATGTGTGATTAAGGACTAAAAAAATGAGCAAATATATGAGCCTTAGTCTGTTTACACATAACAGCCCAAAGAATCTCAATAGATTTAATGCTAGTTAAATTTCAAAGCTCCTGAAACAAATACAAAACAGTTTTCTGTTCTGTCTGTATCTAATACTGTATTTGTATTTTCTGCTGCCTTTCTGACTCTCGCTAAATCTGTTACAAAGTATTTTAATAATGTGTGAAAAAATTATGTAGTTTTAAAACTTATATTTATGTGGTGTTTTGTAAATATCGAGCTGCTCGGACTACAACCAATTTAATAGATTTGAGAAAAAAAGGTTTTTGATGCCTGTCTGAACAAAGCCATTAGCACCTAAGGGCGATACACTGCTTTCATATCCATTCTTTTCACTCCATACCAAATTGTGTTCTTGGTATTTTTCTTAGTAGGAAATTTATTTATATAACGGCTTTTAAAACAGTGTTACAAAGTTATTTACAAGATAAACGTGCACATATTCATGCACAAGTTTTTACAGAACATAATAATAAAAAACAAACAGTAAAAATGGAATTATAAAAAGAATGGTCCTAGTGAATAAGTGTGTTTTGGCTCTCTAACTTCTTGCCAAACATCCTCATTCTTCTCATCATCTATTTTTCTCCATCCCATATCTTCCATGTCACTCATTCCCAATGACTCCATCCCATATCTTCCATATCGCCTGTTCCCCATGACTCCATCCCATATCTTTCATGTCTCCCATTTCCAGTGACTCTTCTCCTTATCCTATATCCTCCATCAACCCTCTATCTACTACCCCCCATTTCCTCGTCTGAGGTGATCATGAGGTGTAAATTGGATTCCTGCTTTTTCTTTTGACACCACAAGGTTAAACAGATGTGAATAAATGAAGTCAGAGAAACACATAAAAGTGAAGGGGGAACAAAGAGACAAAGTGTGACAAATCAGCCGTCATTCTCGTTCTCCTCTCTTCCGCCAGGTTAATGTTGGAGGAAGTGTGGACTCATTAGATGATGAATATGGTTTTGATATTGTAATGTATGTGTGTATGTGTGTCATAGTTCCATATTTTCTTTGTTTTCCTGAGATGATGCTCTGAGGCCGCATCAGAGGAGTGGGAGTAAAACTAACATAGAAAATCACAAGGAAGGAAACATTAAATCTCTGATTGGCAAGAGGATGAGTGACAGAGCAAATAAATTACTACAGCACTGATGTATCTGACATAATCCCATTAACTATATCACACTCACATGCAGGGTCCAAAATAAACACTCACAATATTATAAATTGGCAAATAAATAAAACTAGCTGCTTCCCAGTTGGCTGATAACTTCATTAGGAACTGCAACATTACATGAAGTGTCCAAAATTAACTTTGTCCTACCTGCAAATAAATAATTTTTCCCAGACAACAAAACAATCTTAAATTTTTTTTTTTTTCTCAATTTAACCACTGCTGGCAGGTGTAGCCACAGTTAATTTTAGACCCTGCTCACATGTCATATTAGATGGGGTACAGAAGCTGTTACAGGCTGTTTGTAATAAATATACTCTGAACTGTAACTTGCCCCAGTCTATTATTACAAAATATAGACCACAATCCAGATCAAAATAGATTGTACGTGAATCTATTAAATATCCAAAAATTTAAACCAAAAACATTGTCAGAAAATTAGATTAGAGGTGAAAAACATTAACGCAATATGATATTCTTAAAACAATGTCATTACAACATGAAATTCACACATTAAAAGCTAAAAATACTGATACCTGACTAGGCAGATTTGTGATTTTAATGGGTGTAAAACATGTGCACTGTCATGTGCACTAAAATGCATAACACCCTTAAAGAGTAGCAAAAATAAATCACAGGACCTTTTCTTAAATCTCCCCTCTACTTTCAAATGAAACTGTCTCACTATCCTGACATTTTAAAATCATTTTACGAAGTTCACAAAACCAATAATCAATAAAAACCATCATACATCTGCAAACCATGTTAACAAACAGCTAGCGGCCACCTGCAAACAGAAATTTGATTGGAAGTGAATTACAAAAAAAAATCTAAAAAACTGAGATTAACACAAAGCAGTGTCTCAATCTGCAGAGGAAAAAGCTTGACACATCCCTTCCTTTAATGTGAGATCACAAGCTACAGAAGATAAAGCTAAAACACAGAAGGAATCTGATCGGAAAGGTGAACGTGAAGAGGACGAGCTACTGTCGTTTCTTTCTGACATTTCTGTGAGTTTGATGTCGTCTTCACAGGAGACTAAAGCGCATTAGACAAGCGCTGGCAGCAAAACAAACACAAACTGAATTTCCTGGATGACTTATACACAGAAAAACACGGGAGAAAACAGACGAGGACTGTGGCTTCAAAAATTTCAGGTTGCACTTCAGGAAAAAAATTGCAAAAAAATCATAGGATAAAAAAATTAGCACAATCCCACACTAAAATTCAGACCCTGGTGTAAAATATTTGGAAAGAAATACAGCTCTTATTATGTGTTAATAGTGTAATAATCAAATATAAAGAAAACCTTCGTGACATAAGGTAAACTGAGGTCAATCTCGAAAATGGGCCAGGGCTGGGTCAGGCAGCAGGGGGTTGGGGGGCATTCGGTATGCCACGAGAGTACCACGGTATGTACCATGGCTAGTATATCACGGTTTTTTGGTTTGGAATATTGTTATACCACGTCTTTACCTATATCAAGTCAAACACACATTTACACAACACCTTCCCTCCCACAGCAAAAGCTCTCTGTATGTCATTACTCATAACAAGATGAAACCCTTAAAAACAAGCTTATTCTTTATTTTACTAAAATAACAATGTGTTTGTTTGTTACCTGCATGTGTCTTTAGAAATGTGTGTGTAAGTGTGTGTGTGTGTGTGTGTGTGTTCTGTGCTGGTGCATTTGTTTATCCTCACTTTGTCCACTCAATCACTTGCAGTTTTCTGCATGTGCATTTTAGTGTGTGTACACCTCTCTTGCCCTACTAAGCATGAAATCTTCACTACAGGCAGCAAGTATATTTAGGAAGTGAGGTAACACTTTAGGAGCAAACACACACACACACACACAACTGAATTAACCCCCACACAAACATTAACCCCAAGTACAGGCACTACTTGCAGTGACAGATCTGATGAGGAATCGAATCCAAACTCTCACTTGTTCTCTCACTTTCACCAACACACACGCACAATTCTTGACAACTGGATACAACAGCCTCTTATTCTAACATCCTCCTAATCTTCAGAACACCTCAAACACACCCCTCAGAAATAAGAATAATTCATGTGTTTGAGAAGCATCTGTATTCCTATTGAGAAATACATAAACCACAGCTCACCCTGTAATCACACAAAACACAAGCCAAACGAGTAAAAATAGACTGATATTTTTGGGCAAGGTTAACTGGAAGGGCTATAGCAGGGTTGGGATCCCCACACTGTAATCCACAAGGCGGAACCTTAAATCTGAAAGAATATAGAGACACAATTCTTTATTGAAGGGGAAATTTACAGGGACTGAATACACATGACACAGTTACGACAAGAGTGCAATAAAGCAAGCATAAAATACAGGAAGAGAAAGAAATCAGCAACATAACAATAAAACCAACTGGGGCATTTTCTTGGACCGTGTCTGTGACTTTATAACTGAACTTGTAAAACAGATGAAGAACGATGCAGCCTATGATTAGTAAGCGAGACCAGCGTCTTAAACTCTCTGCTTCACAGTTAACTCTAATTGCTCATGCAGTCGGTCATGCTTTAAACTTTATGAACATCTGCGGCATTTGCTTGGGTATAATTTATACTGATTTAATCTGCAGCATGATATTACCATCATATCATATGGCATGGCAGGCAAAACGCATGAATAGGTTTAGATTATATTTTTTCACTTGACACTTTTCCCGCATCTACTAAATATTAGTATATTTTGTTAAATATTAGTATATTTAGCATTCTAGTTCGCATTTATTTACATCAATCGATCGCACTGATGATGATGTCTTTCTCTCTCTCTGGTCAAAGATAACTTCGTGTTTTCTAGTCTACGATCGCAGCTTTCACAGGCTTGTTAGTCTACTGAACGTTCAGGAATAAGAAACAGCATAGGACGGACGAGCGGATGCTTTGCCGGTTCTGTATCATCCAGCAGTACTGCATCCTTCCGTTGCCCACCGTGCCGTGCCCCCACCCAACACAACACACGCGTTTAAATCCAGGGCGCACGACACGCCAGGACAAAAGCGATTGCTTTACTCTCTGTTATCTCAGGCCGGTTCGTACTACAGCTCATAAATCCGTCAAGCGGATACAGGGAGGGTGAAAAAAACCGAGCACACGAAGAGATATAAAACGAGAGGCATCAAATCCTGCATCCTAGTGGATGTAAAACATCAAGTGTACAAGAACACGTTTAAATGCACGTTTAAGAAAAACGAAGATGCTGTGCGTCTTTAAACTATAAGTTCCCTAAACGTTCACAATTAGGTTACAGGGGAGCGGGGAGGCGACACCGACCCCAAAACAACAACAGCATCCTTGGTGAATGAATAAAAGCCAAGAAATAATCACATGCGCCATCAAACCACATTTAAAACATGATTTCGCCCTAATATTACAACTACTTACATGTATGCTGGCGACAGCGGAGAGGACCTGGATGTTTTAAGAACGGGCACGGGAAATTTCCAGCTAACGGGCGACCCGCTTTTCCATTTTAACGGCATGTTTTTCCAGTCACCACCTCAGAGATACAGCACGAATGAGGATAACCGTAACGAGCGAGTCCATATAGAGACTTCCAGCGCGGGCTTCCATCCCCGTCAGCCCTCACCGAGACCAGGGAGGAGGAAGAGGAGGAAAGACGTGAGAAAGCGCTTCCGAGGCGGCTCTGCTCCTACTGAGACAGCTCTGTGTGAATTTCACGGGTGTGGTGGCGTAAAACGCTTAAGCCTGAGCTGAGAGGTGAAACCCAGGTGTGCCTATAACCGCGGCGCATCACCCCCTGAGAAAGACAGAGGAACGATGATGATGGAGAGGACGGAAAAGTGAGGGAGGGGAGGAAAAATAGGCACCGCCGCGTCCGGTCAGTGCGGAGAAGAGGCATGCGCGGTCGGTGCGCTCGATGTTCAGCAATAGTGCCATCTTGTTCAGATGTAGGCGGACTGCAGAGTGACAGCTTAGGAAAGAGTTTAATGACATTTTAAAATATAATACAACTGCAGGTATGTTATATACGAGTCAAGTGCTATTTACCCTAACAAATACAAAAATCGCGTTTGTTTATCTACGTTGTATTATGGTAACAAATCTTCACTGATGTCCGTTATATGTATGGAATGAATTTCCAGTCTAAAGTATTGTGGTCACGGATCAAATTAAATAATATTTTATAATATGATTAAAGTATGTTACACAATCATGTTTACTTTGTTTCTTTGCTCTCTGAAATTTGTTTTCATATTTATATTTTATGTGTATAATTTCTGTTTTTCCATAAGGAAGCGTTATATATAATAAGGCATTCTAATGCAATAGTCTCAAAGCTATTGCAGAACTAGTTTACATTTTAATAAAAACCATTTAAACGATTAAACTTAAACTTAGCCTAAATTTGTGTCATGTTAGAAAGAACAAAAACAGAGTAAGGAAAACATGATTTTTGTGTGCGATTTGGAAAACTTCGCATTCATGTCTCAGTTTTGCGCAACATAGATTAAAATATAGGCTCAAATATAAACTGTAAACATTTTTTAAATTGTGACCGTAATTGACCGAACTTTAGGCAGGAGATTTATCCCATATATTCACAAGACAAGTCTTTGAAAAACATGAAGCCAGACGGCGCAAGCATGCAACAAACTCCGCCGTGGGGCCTTTCACCGACTGCCGTGATAGTACATGTCAAAGAGTAGACAAAAAACAAGACATTGCATTCGTTTCTGCGATTACATCCATCTACGTTAGAAGTGTTGACAAGATGTCAAAGTAGATGCCATTTCATTGTTCAATCGCTTTCTGTGTATGCCTGAAGTCCCACCGTACACGGGCAGAGCTTTGCTTTTTTTATGCTGCAGAATTTCCTACCATTCAAGTACACTTAAATTGTGTATTTGTATTGCATTGTACGTACAAAATATCTCACCTGGAAATTAAAATTGCAGAAAGGACAGGTGGTTAGCATATGTAATGACACATTTTGAGACAGCAAGATAATCTGTATATTTGCTTATGCTGTCAGACACAGATGCTGCAAACCCTTTCAAGAGGTTGATGGTATTATAGTCATTGTTGACAGCCTCTTTAAACACATACTCAAAAAAGTCTTTGCGTGAGATTGTGCTGGTTCGAGAACCAGTTCAGCGCATTAACACCCACATTCCCATACAAACTAAAACAGTTTAAAAAGAATACCAGCATGTCACATATCCACAGCAAGCGGTTTAGAAGGATCCACACATTTTCTTCTGTGGATCCTGTTTTAAGCCGGGCTAAGAGATAGAAAGATCATCAGAGGCCATCAGGAGGTTAATTCTGTCTGTGCCTTCATATTACAGGTCGGGTGATGCAAGCTACAAACACACAAATGCATTTGAAAACAGGCAAGCAATGTTTTGTTCATATGTGTAGCTAGTATCAGACAGAGGAGGGGTTAGACAATAGAACTCCATTGAGATGCTTTTACGTCAAGTAAAACATAAATGCACATTAAAACCACAAACATTTATAAGTTGTGTAACACACCAAACACACCATTCTTCAAATTATTTAATGGACTTTGGTTAATTAAACACTGTATGAAGAAGCTATAAATGACATTTCAAAAGGACACACTGAGCCTCTAGCTGTAAGCACCCAGCTCAGAACAGATGCTTCACTGTCTAAAGTGATAAACCAGACAGTGAAATCTGTTAACAGAAGCCTTCATTAGAGAGATAATCAGTGTTGGCATGCTAACGGACACAACAGCAAATTAACCACCCACAAAATAAAAATCAATGTTTTGCTTAACTTCCTTCTAATTCATCTTCAACTTCCTCTCTGTCTACTATGGATTCTTCATTAAGATATTACAGATAATGGCTATATATTAGCACCTGCAATGAGGGTAAGCCAAACAAGACAGAAAAGGCGTAACATGATGTTATTTTCTTTAAACCTTCTTTAAATATAGTTGTTTCTAAGAATCTGGCAGGGTTATGACATCATCAGATCCTGTTCACATCTCAAAGTGAATCTGACATGAAAAAAACTTGATTTACATTTTAAAACATGACATTGTGGTTTGGGTGGGACAACAGTTCTTGGTGTTAGGTGGGACAGTAGTATCTGAGAGAGGCGGAAAGAGCTTTACTAAACCCTGGGACTGAATGAGCATCAAAGCATGAGAGAGTGCGCTGGCTGACACTGGCAACTTCAAATGTGGATATTCAGAGATGCATGTGAACCGACCTACAGTCAAATTAAATTAATTTCAGTCATGTAGCTCAGGTTGATCCATGGCACAAACAAACACATGTGAACATGTCCGCAACATACACGCACGCATGCACGTGCCCGCCTGCACGCACACACACACAGCTGCAGTGTAAATGCCTGAAACAAGATCTGGAGACAATCTTTGGAGGAGCTCAAGTTTGTCTGTGAACACTGTTTAGGTGAACAAACATTAAGCAGTTAGCCCATATTTATAAGACAATTGAATATTAAAACCAACCGCAGTAATTAAACACACTAAGGTGTACGTGCATCATATTATTGGCATGTTCTTGCTTACTTTATATCTTTCCCTCCCTCTCTCTCTCTCTCACTCATACACACAACCCAAAGTAATTGGCTGGCACAAAAACAGCTAAATCCATTATCAGAGCAAATCCCAGCTAATTATATTAGCAAAGCAAATAAACGACCAATAACACAGCCACAAAAGAGCGACTAACAAGACGTTTATGCAAGTAAGCCTGTGTGTGTGACTTCACAGCATGATTTTCACCAGCAGCAAATGAGATAAAACTATTTGTGTTTGTGTGAAGTGAGATAAAACTAGGTGTTTGTGTGAAAACAAGACAGTTATAAGTAGTAAGAAAAAAAGAAACATATTAGTAAACAACACACACCATCAGAATCTACCTGGTGCTCCGATGACCTGAACAATCTGACATGACATATTGGTACACTGACTTTTTCTTCCTCTCTTATAATTTTCTCACGTGAGAGATCAAATGTTCTTCAGCCTATTACATCCTACACTCTCTCTGCCCTCCTTACCCTTTAATCACTCTATTAATACGTTTCTAAGAATAGACGCGACTCACATTTAGTACATAATTAAGTGGGTGAGGACAGAGGGGTGCGTGTATTTAAGAGAGAAAGATAGAGATGATATAATAAACCTTGCTGTCTCTACCATCAGATCTGTTCTGCACCCAGACGATTGCATCAAAAGCATGTGTCGTGTGGTAAATGCAAGCACACCCTTGCTGTTGTATATAAAGCAATTTCCTGTTCTGCAGCACATATAGCCCACCAAGACCGCCTTGTCAAACATGACTTAAATGCTATGACTTAAAGTAACTCACTTACTACATCCGACGCAGGTGTTTGCACTTAAAAGAAAGTGAAAGTATTTATAAAGTTCTTGCCTAGAAATGTCAGACCAACCTTTGCTCCCAAAATTAATCAATGATCTAAGAAAAACTCATCATACGTGCATTTATGATATTTGATGAAGGTAAACTATTAGACTGCATGAAAAACTACAACCAACTCACAACTGTGATGGTAAAATTGACAAACACATGACAAAGTATGTTTTCTACAGATCTGTGCTACACACCTGAACAGTGAGTTTCAAGAACTGTGTGGGCTCAGGTTAAAAACATGTTTCATTCAGAAGAGGATGAATACGATTTTTACGATTGTTGGGCCAACATTTATCTATATGAAATCGAGCTGAGGGGTAGTTGACAAAATAACATGGACATATTTTGTTCTTTAATTCAACACTAGGATTTTAGATCCTTATGGTTAGGGTTTACATTTATATAAATGTATAAAACATACCTAAAACATTTTTCCATATGTTTATATTTTTTGCTCCTGTGTATCCTTTGGAAATATCAATGTAGATTTTCAAGTACTCTGTATTCCATAATAATCAAATGAGATATCTGTGTGAAGAAGCAATTCTACATCATACAGTACAGCCCACACAAAGGTGCGATCTTTCTATCATTGAGTCAGTTTGAGATTACATGAAGAAACAGAAAAAACAGGGACACTAATTATATAAGAATTGTGGCAACATTTCCAAGATGCTTGGAAGTGTATGAGACTAGCAATGAGATGAAAGGTTTTTCTTTAAATTAAATTTTGTTGAATCTTACTGCCATTCTATATTTAGTCAAGATGATATACAGAAATTATACAAAACATTGTACAACAAAGGTCACATCTTAAACGAGCCTCGTTTTCATTTGTTGGCAGGCATGAAGGGAAAAGTAAAGAAAACCCACCGGACAATCAGCATGGCATAAAAGTTTTGATCTGACAGCATTTTGTGCCTGTGTGATCAAGGAAAATATTTTTGGCAAAGCTTGTGGAAAATCCACCAGTAATCCACATTTGTCATTTTCAAAGCAGTAAGGAGTGAGTGAGAGAGTGAGGAAATGAGTTAGAGAGAGAGAGAGAGAGAGAGAGAGCGAGCACGACTCAGAGTGATCACACTGGTCAAACGAACCAGGCATTGGGTGCCTAGTGTGACAACACCCGAATTAACTTCACAAAGCACTTAAGGAAGGGTCAAATAAAAAACAGCTGACAGGACAGGAAGGGACAAGTAATAGATAAAGGAGGCAAAGAAATGAGGGACGAATGGCATGTGGATACAAAAAGAGTGGATACAAGTGAGTAAATACAAAAAGACACAATGGCTAATGACGGCGGCTAATAGAGAGAAAGAGAAAACAAAGTTTTCTGTTTCTCATATTAATAATCCTCCTCATCATTAGTTTTGAAAACTAAAATGGGTGGATTCGTTGTAATCTCTATCCCATTATAATTTGACCTCTTTAGAAAGCAGACTAGCATCCTGTTCTGAAATGAGAAAACATTCCTGCAACATAACGTTCATATGATTCATTTAACATAACATCTAACATCTGACAAACATGATGTAACGTGATGCAACAGGCTATGAGAGCCTAAAAACCACAGCGGTGTGAAATCTGTATTTCCTTAACTGAACTTATTCAAACTGATTTAAGTGCAGCTTCTTTATTCCTTCACTTCATCGCAACCGAGCAGAAAGTGCAGAAGTTATTTGAGATCAGTGCTAACAATTTCTAACTACAGGAAACTGTTGCTATGGCAACCTCTACAAGTATGCAACAGATGGACAAGGCTCCAAAACATTTTTAAAGGACAATTTGAGTATGTTCAAGAGATATGGAAACACCATAACATACAGAACATACATATGCTTTATACACAGTGATTTAAAATTATTTTCCAGAAATCTCAACAACTGAGAAATTACATACATTTACAACCTTCTGCACCAATACACTTTTTAATGTAACCTTACAAAAAATATGTACTTTCGTTAAATTAAGTAAAATACCTAACAAGTTAGGTGGCAATATCATTATCCAGATACATGTTAATGTTACATTGAACACGGCTACCAAAATTATCTTGTGATTTCTCGCTTGTCACAGCTAGACTGGCTGGGACAAAAATTCAAAAATTTTAGTCACTTCTCTAGATATGTCTCAAAAAGCTACACAAGGAAGACCATTTAAACTTTCACTGGTCTTATAAATCACTTCTCAACAGAACACAGAAATAGCCCCGTCAATACTGTCCTACACACCAGATGACGAAGTCTTAGTTCGATGATCTCAAGGGTCTGAGTCATCACTTCAAAACACAAATCCACATGCCCACACACACGGCCGTTAAGTGCCAACCTGGAAAGAAGAAATACAGAGGCCGGTGTGTGTAACATTTCAGCAGGTCGGCTCAGATCGTTTCTGTGAAATTCCTACTGTCCTTTGTTTTTCTGTTAGTTGAACACAATGGTGAAGAATCAGTCAGCTGTGGATCTGTTGCTGTGTTCGCTGCAGGACCTGTGATTGTTGTTTAGGAGTGTTGTTGTTTAATTGAGTGTTTATTGTGATTAGAGCTTATGCTGTAATTTTGCTGTGATTTAGACATTGCAGGCGGAAGATAATCAGGCCTGACTGTAGAGTGCAGATAACGCCAATCTCACACATGCGCCACACGCTTCTGTCATCTGTGTGTGAAAGCTGCTCTGAAACAGGTTACTACATCATGTCATGTCTAAGGCATCTATTGTTTGGAAATTATGGTAATTTTCTGTATTGCTGCTTGACAGATGAAGATAAACTTGACAGATGGCATAAACTTGACAGTCATTTAAATGGCAAACAACTATGATCAAAATGCATATATAAATCAGAGCACACCTGACTGCACAGAGTGTGAGAATCGATAAAAAGAATTTGAGCACACAAGCACTCAGAAACAGGGCTCACCACATTTCAAGTTAGTAGTAATAATAACAAAAATATGAGTTTATGCTGCAATATCTGGATTGAGGCATCTCCCACATGCCTAATTATTTATTATTCAACCATACCAAAATCCACATAAGGGCAAACTTAGATATTAATAAGTTGTCACTAGGGCTGTTTTGAAGCTGGTATTGGTTTTCGAATACATCTGGCCTTTACTAGTTGGCAGTTCACAATAACAATTGTTTTAATTTAGCTTTAAAAAGCTCACAAGATAACTGCATAACTAGTTCAGTGGCAACCATCAAGCAATAAGGACATTTTATCGTAAAGAAAAAAGCTAAAGGAAAAATGGCTTTAGCACCTGTAATGCATGCGAAATTGTGGCAAAATAGCTCTTTTAAAAAGAAACATCAACAATCAGATACTGCTCAGGTACTGCCAAGAACTACAAAACCAAATCATGAAAACCTGGCCTCAAAAACATAGAACCTGATCAACTTTGCACTCAGTTTAATCTACGCAACACACACAGTCGCTGTAACAATTTTCTTCATGATAACCCTGGTGGGACGTGTGTATTAGAAATAGAACAGAGAAACACTTCACAGCATGTGTGTGCAACATGCTCATGACAGATACAGATGCACCATGAGGAGTTTATCCAGACAGATGAGGAGAGGGGGAACGCATGGGTCCCAGCACACAAAGGACGTGTATGAGTGTATGTGAGAATAAGTGTGAATAAGTGTATGAGAGAGACAAGGTATGAGTGTCTGTAAAAGTAAGAGATGACATACATTGCACAGTACCTGTCGTGTAGTCCGATGGACATGGTGTCTCCTCTATGCACAGGGTGGTCCATGCCCAGGCACAAAACCCCAGAACACCTGAGAAAGACCAGCAGAAACAAGATCAGGAAATCATTCAAATTAAAAAGCAGCTAGTTAGATGAGCTCAACAATAAAGATGGCCCAATGATCACTGTGACAGAGTATTGGCATACATAGAATAGTGTTTTGTATGCCTTTAAATTGAAATATTTGACTGTCATGTATTGAGCATTGTTAACTTAAATATGTGGCCACTATAAATAAGGATTTGATGAAACTGCAAGAATGATAATTTCTGCAGCTGTTAGAATTGGTTGAAAATATGTTTGCATGTAACTTTTATAACAGCGTTCACCGCAGTCATGGAGTTACAGACGTTTCCTTAAAAATATTATTTCTAACAAATAAAAATAGGTTGCTTAAAATAGCTACTTTAAGTTTGTGAAAGGAACAGTGAAAATGTTTCTAGGCCGAAAACAGTCTAATATTCTGGTCAGGCAAGCTAAAACAAAATACTTATTGTAGAGCCCTTCTTATAGGCTTAGGTAATTAAGTGACCCACTCTAAAGAGAAGGGTCTTTGACAGAATGATTAAGCTGAAGCACATTTATTGGAAGAGTTTTTTTGGTTCCCTCTCTCTTTCTCTAAACAAGTAAAGCAGGTTTCTTGTCCCTTTGCTACCTCTCTCTGTGCGGCTAAACAGCATATGGCATTTCTATTAATATTTAGCTGCTCATATTGTGGGGCTCTGTCTGTCTGCACCCACCCCCCATGAGAATCTTTAAAAGGATCAAATGATATTAACGTTATCATCATCATCATCAACAGCTACTTTACACAGTCCCCTTATAGTACTATCAAGACTGAAACAACATCCCTGTCAGCTTAAGAGCACACCTATGGATATACTGTAAACATTTCTCAACTTCTGACACTGTAAACAACCAACTGAACTACTTATTAGCTTCTTTTAAGGTTTATTTTACTTTTTTAATTACTTGTTTACAATTTTTTAAGTCAGTCAGCCAGCCAGCCAGCCAACCTAAATAAGGGAATTGCCTAAGTGTGATGGATCCAATTCTGTTTGTTTAGAAGATGAGAATTTGACATTTGTCACACACACCACTTTTAGAGCGCCCTATGGATGGATGCCTATGGAGGCACAAATCATCAACAGAAACTTTGGCCTAGCATGCAATCTATATTATATGAGGGCTTTTCTCTAGTCCTGTAGGGCCACTGCCCTGCAGTTTAGTTAAACCCTTAAGCACACCTGCTTGTTATTTTCAAGTAATCCTGAAGGCCTTGATTGGCCTTTTCAGGTGTGTTTGATTAGCACTAAACTAAACTCTGCAGGACAGCGAACATCCAAGAACAGAACATCTCTTCACTGCATATTTTTCTACAGATCACAACTTTCCAAGATTCAGAAACACAGTTTTTAACCAATATGCATTTCCGTGCCGGTCCAGACTGGTTTATGATAAATGCTAGTTTTGTGCTGGTCTACATGATGCGGCTCTAGTAAAAAACAAACAGCATCATGAAACGACATCTTCCATCAAAATTTGGTAAAAGTGAGAGAGGTCAGTCAACAAATGTGTGAGCCTGATGGATTAAAACCCTTAACCAGAAGTTACCCTTTCCATTTCCAGGCTAAAGGGCACAGGGGCATAAAAACATGAAAGCACCATCCTGAGCCTCACCACAGAAAGAATTTCAGCACTTCAATAGCTTACAGAATTTTCCTCATTGCCTTGGCAACTACAGTGTCTTAGCAACAGACAGGTCAAAGAAGAACAAGCATAAGCTGCGCTAAACAATCTGAACAGTACTGAACTTGATTTTCAGATTCAGTATTTCACCGTGTTGAAAAAACAACAGTTCAACTGTCACACATTTGAATGTGTTTTTAAATTAGCCATTCAGCTTTTAAAAGCTGAGAAAAGAGGAATCTTCATAATCTGTAATGCTAATTAGGTCCACAGTTACTCTCTCCTGTCATATTGAACAATAATGTGCATTTAAAATGCAACAACAAATGCAGACAGACAATCTAACTACCTAAAAATAAAGGTCAAAATGGTAGGCTATTCAAGTCTTTATCACTTAAAATTAAAACATAAAAATACATCACATGGAATAACTTTCCCTCAGAGCCCTTCGTAACCTCTTTTAAATTCAATGTGTGTGTCAATAACTGTGCATAACAAACTACCATTTTAGCCAATGTAATATCACATAACAGGCACACTTTTATAACGTAAGCATACAACCTTGAATAAGTTACACAATTATTAAAACAGAAGGAATGCATCATCTAATAAAATATAAGATTGTGTGTCACCAAAATGTGTGATTCTTTGGCAGAATAAGGTGAAAAAAAAACTTCATGTGATAATGCCATTAGTCATAAACACATTTCTACGCTGTGTGCTAAACCACAGCCCACAAACCACAGCCCACCAGAACTCCTGTCTGGTCTGAGAGAAACTACATATTTCAAGCTGAGCTGTGTTCTACATAATCTTACACAGTTTAAATATTTGCAGTCTGTCTAAAATTATCACCTGCCTTCCAGGTGAAACTAAAAAACTATTTCCTGGTATCCCCATAAAAGCAGCAGCTTATTACCTCAAACACAAAATACAGCTAAAAAAGAAGTACAATCTGCAAAATTCTCTAAAGCCTCAGGCTTGATTATGATATTATCTTTTTGGGGAACAATATAACTAGATGTTTAAATGTAATTATTCCAGCAATCTTCATAAGAGCAGATAAAAATCAGAGGAAAAGATCACAGAGTACTTTAAATTACAGTTCAAACTATGACATCTTAACAATAGCATAATGAAGAAATACCTTTCCTCCTTAAAGCAGTGAGGAACTGTAGTCACAAGATCCAAAATTAGTATTCAAAGTTCTATTAGTGCACATATTTACTTCTGGTGCAATACTTCACAAACAATGTACTCAACTGAAAGCCTGTTAAAAAAATACAGAAGTGCCTTTAGTCATTTTAAACCATGTGCTTCCTTCCAGCTAAAACACAAAGCGATAAATGAAACTGTCAGGACAATAAACAACACAGGATGTCAGCTAAAAAAAGGTTTTAGTCAGAGGCCCCTGGTGGAAAGGCTTGTTTTTAGCCATCAGTTTTATGTTACTGTTGTCATGGCATATGAGCACATGGTGGCCCTTTCAACCCCCAGCTGCTTCGAACCGGGCTCTTAATAATTGTGCTTATTCTTTCACGCCCTGACAACTGAAGTAGATGACAAGGATTGTCTTGTTATAATGTCCTTATTTGCTCATTTTGGCTGTCATATTCCTACACAATGCTCTCAACCCATACAATAACTGATGTTAGACACCAAACTACATCAACTTGAGTAGATAGAACTACTTCATCTTATAAAGTTCTAAATAGTGTATATCTTCTTGAAAAGAAGACAGTGAATTAGCATTTTTATACCACTTTAGTGAGCTTTATTTTTAACATATAACAACAATACATACAAGTAATAAATAAGGGGGAAAAGGTAAAACACAAACAATAAAAAATAACACCCAGTACCTAACTCCCATCCTACAGAAATGAAAATGAAAGCAGAGTAACTAGTGTCTTAAAAGATAATCATATAAATATTCAATTTATTGGCAGTACTTTTTAAATCAGGGGCGTTGTGTTTGTAGTTCTCATTGTTAGTTGAGCCACAGACAAGAGGTGGGAAACTGGCGAACTGACCACACACAAAACATGCCATACGCCCACTTTGACACAATAGACACAGAGCTGTGATTGAGAAGCCCTGCTTCTGGTTTTCACCGGTCTTTAAAAGCGATGCTCTCTTGTGAAGAAAGAGCAAACCCTGAAGCATGTCTCCCTAATCGAAGCTCTGCTTCTGCTGCTACATTTAGCCTCAGCTTACACCAAGCTACTTTTCGTATTTAATTATATAGGTCTTTACGTATATGATACTCATATGTCAGTTTGCCAAACAGTATACCAAACCAATAAACTTTTAAAAGCCATTTTAACTTACCACAACCTCTGGAATTTACCCTTGTTTTCTTCCTAAGCCCCCAAATCCACTCTACTCATGGACCTCATTAAGCCCCGCCTTTCTTTATTTTCATTGGCTGTAGGCTTAAGACAATATACGCCATACGCTCTGCTGAATGGTGTTCTTTCGTGTCAATCAATTTTAGAGACTCAAACTTCCGTTACCAAAAGAAGTCCATGGCGCAAGGATAAGAGCAGTGATTGGTTGATTCTTCCGGCATCTGGATGTGAAAAAGGTCTATTGGACGGTGGTGTATTGAATTGCATTATTGTATACACAGTATTACAGTATTGTTTCCTTATATCGTACTGCAGATGGATTGTGGGGTAAAACATAATTATCATTAGCTTATTAATAATGTAATAAATAATTAGACAAATATTATACAAATAAACGTATATTTAACATTTTCAGATTGTTGTTCAATGTGATTTAGACATTTAATGGAATCAATTACAAATTCATAATCGTTTGAGTATGTATGTAAGGTTTTTGTATTTGGTTTATTTTCTTGTTATAATTTAGCAATATGCAAGGACAACGGCCAGCCTTTAATAAGCCAGTTTAGAAATACCCCAATAAAACGAGTAAAAATGTAATAACTTTTTGTACATTTTTATAATGGAATTTCTTGTCATTAATATTGATCAGAGAAACGTGATAAAACTTTTAAAATATTAAGTATCTATTTAATATAATGATGACAAAGCAATTAGCTACTTTTCATAACAAACGTGTCTCCTTAAAAATCCACAATGTCTGCTTTTCATAATTTTCATATATGTCTCATATTAATGTTTCATATAATATGTTTTTATATAATTATTTAATTATGTATTTTGCATTTTCGTTAGGATTTTTTCCTTATTTTTCGTTATTTAATGTGTTTACTTTGTAATTTCATGGTTTTAAATGTATTCTATATATATGAAAAATGAAGAGTTATGGAACATTTCCATAAATTGAATTGTATACCAAATGGTGTAAACCTTGTACAATAACATCTAGTTACAATAGGAAACAGAATGACCCATGCCTACTGCACTCTCCAGTGGATGAAAAGAAGAACAACAAAACAGCATTAAAAATAGGAGTGGTTGAGAGGACTACAAAGTTGATACAGAGAATCCACACACCTATCTGTCTGTCTTCATTCATACATCTTATGTATTACTCGTCACAACAAAAACTTTAAAAACACTGGACAAAACTGAACGCAGATCAGTCGTCTAATGGTACGCCTTCAAACCACGCGAGATTTTCCTACGAGACCTCGGTGGAGGCGAGAGGACTTGTCGCCGTTTCTCTTCCTTTTGGTTTGTTTTCGATCATAAATCCCGGTAGGGGATCATACCGTTATGCTAGGATCACTGACAGTCCGCATGGACGACTTTAGGGGACCTTTACCTTGCATTACCCGTAGATAAAATACACCCCAACCAGCTTATCTCGTTTTAAAGGAATAATCAACTCTGCTGTTTGAGATCTTGTAATCTAGGCCGTGTGTCTGTCTGCGTTGTCGTGCATTCAGGTGAGCGGATCGGCCGGATGTCAAAAACACGGAACGTGTAAATCCAACTACGTGTCAAACACTTAGTTTCTCGTCTGCTTGCTCATAAGGGGTCGGAGCTTCCCCTCGTTTGCTGAAACAGGAGCAGTGGCGGCGGCTTCTGTATGCCACCCGGGTTCAATGGCGTCTGACACCAGCGATACGGAGGAGTTTTACGATGCGGCGGAGGATGTCAACTTCACTCCCTCACCTCATGCGTGAGTCTGTCATTATAAATAACAATATGCTCATTATTGTGCTTATTCCACTTTGTGGTGTCTGTGATTTGATTGGGTGAATGAAGCAGCATCTGTCAAAGCTGTCAACAGTTGGTCACACTGCTTCTATACAGCCATTGACAGTTTATTATGCGGGTATATAACATCATATGACTTTCGCACAAGCTTGAATAGCTGCCAACCTAGACAGCATTTTTGGTCAACATAGGCGCATTCAGAGTTCATGTGCACCGAGTTTTAGGATGGCCGCAAAATGTGGCTGGGCTGTGTTGTTTTAGAGCTTGTGTTGGTGCTGTCACATGAAATAAACTGTTTAAAAATGCTTTCAAACACTGATACAACTGTGTATGTACACCTGTAAAAATTATGCAGAACATGCATATTACCTCTTTAATTGTAATAGTAACACGGTAACTTCCACCACGTTCACTATCAAATATAAAATGTTGTGAAGTAATAAAATTTATGTTTTACTATTTAAATTTTACATCACGTCTTAAAAACTGATGCTGGTTAGACAGGCAGTGTTTGAGTCACCAGCATGACAGCTATTTTCAGAACAGAGCACCCAGATGACCAAGAAAGTGACTCAGATTCTGAGTGTTAACCGTGATCAAAGAACAGTGTAAAGATTGTGAAGGTTTAGAACAGAATTGCTCTTTTGTGTGAAAAAAATGAGTCAAATTTACAAATCTTTTTAAAAAAAAGTCCATCTAATTTTGTTATCTTGTCGCATCATGACAGGGGTCAAAGGTGTGTGTCAAAACATGTGACAATGTTTTTTATATTTAAAAATAAATCAATGAAGAAGTGATGACTGAAGATGATTTAGATATTTTGTAGGGCGGCTACAGTGATGGCACAAACATCAGAGGGTCTTGGTGGAGTTGCTGGTTAAAGGGTGTGTTAAGAATAAGACTGAAGGGCTTGTCTGTTCATGAATGCTGTGTCAGACACTAGCTTCATTTAATTAGGCGCAGATGTCTTTGTGAATTCAGTGTTGGGAGGAGCCCTAATATCCACTGATTTTGTTTTTGTACACACAAAACCTTATTGACATTCACTAATTAGTCTAGATTATGCGTCATTCAGAGCTAAAGGCCTTGAAGACTAAAATTCTACACACATTTAAATCACCTTTCAGTATCTGAGCTTGAATGGGAAAATACAGCTTGTTGTGACCCATGATATTTGTGTTATATGAATCTCGGTCTTAGGAATCTGTTTCTTAATCCACTATATGTTGTTTTATTACCTTTAGGTCACCTGCAAAGTTTGAACTTCCTCAACCCGGGGTAGGAGTTTATTATTTACACTTAAACCTGAATTTACCATTTTCAGTATAACTTCAGAAAAACAATAAACAAGTTCAGCTTTTTTTGTATCTGTTCTAGATTTGTTAAATATTTAAATTAAACAGATTCTACAACACAACAAAGAGGTCTAAACTGCTAATGCATTTTAAACACTTTTAGATAGTTCTAATTCTAATGTTTAACTTATTGATCCTTTTACATGAATTTCTGTAAACGTATGTGAAATGAAGAGTGTGTGTTTGAGAATTGTATGTTTTCGTATGATTGGCTGTAGGGTCTTGTAGATAATGTGGTACAGGAAGTCACTGCTGGATTGGCTGAGACAGAATCCCGACATGAAGATTCCCTTCAGGTGGGTTTGTCAATTGTGCAGACTTCCCTCTTACTTGCTTGCAGCTTTATTGTTTATGCTTGTTCGCTCTCTCTGTCTTTATTTTATTTTGTTTTATAATGGAACCTTCTGTGTATATTTTCTGTTGGATGTCTGCCCAAAATGCAGGTCATTTCCTTAAGTGGTTGATGTCCCTGCTAAAATAACATGTGTACACTACCAATCAAAAGTTTGGAAACACTTGACTGAAATGTTTCTTATTATCCTAAAAAACTTTAAATCTAAAGCTGTTTGTTTACATATTTAAAATTATTATTGTAGAGTAAAATATAACTGTACCAACATATTAATTTCTGTTTTTCAAAAAATTACAATTTTATTTAAAAAATGTTTTTAAAATAAATGGTTTGGACCAAATAATGAAGAACAAGCAGCCAATAAGGATGCAGTATAGAGGGGAACTCCTTCAAAACTCTTTGAAAAGTTTCTCAAGATAATTACTCATAAAACTGGGTAATAAAACATCAAGAAAACATTTTTGTAAATTCTAGGAAAAGGGGGACTACATTGAATATGCTAGAATATAACTTAGTTTAATTTATTTAAAAAAAATTTAATCACAGCATAATTCCCACAGTTATTTTGTGTTATTTCATAGTTTTGGGGAATTTACTGTTATTCTAAAATGTGAAAAAAATATTAATAGAAAATGAGAGAGTGTTTCCAAACTTTTGACTGGTGGTGTATATATACACATTTGAAGCACTGCAGAATTCTGCTTCTCCTCCTCAGTACATATGCAAGTTGGTTGTATGCTGAACTCTGTTGGTCAAAAAATGTGGACCTGGAGACCACTGGTCATAGCAAGGTCATAAGTCATTATTGATATTGTAGAGACATTACAAGCTTAGGCAACCAGTGTAAACAAGTTTTCATCATCACTCACATTGGTTACATTTACATTTAATGTAAATTAAATGTACCAAAGTGACAATACATTTAAATTATACATTTTATCAGTGCGTGTGCTCCCTGAAATTCCCTTTGTGCTGCTAACGCAATACTCTACCAGTCGAGCTAAGGAACAAATCCAGCTTCAACCTGTTATTTTGAATTCTGCAAGCACACTATAGCACATACATTAGTGATGTCTGTCTTTCTAGATTATTGACAGTATTATAGAGGAGAGTCAGAAGAAGAATGGATTGGAAGACCAGTTATTGAAAGGAGAGGAGATGTGTGCAGCTTCATCTGAAGATGAGAAGATTCCAAGAGCAGAAGGCTTCAGTGTTGAAGAAAACCACGCTCCTGAGGTCGCTGTGGTACCTTCCGAAGACTCAGATCTAAAACCACATGATACTGACCCAACTGAGCAGCTCCCTGATGTAAGACCAAAGGAAGTGAGGTCACAGGACATTCAGGAAAGGGCACCAGATGTGGCAGATAACGCCCTCATGGGCCAGGACCAAGCTATGCCGCCCCCTCCTGACATTACGAGTGCTTTGGGTCAGCCATTGCAGCCCTCTTCCTTGCCGTGTGCAGAAACAGCAGACATTTTAGAACAGGTTCCTATGACTGAACCGGATGGTCCTGGTCCTTCCAAACCTGACAGACAGTTTACAGTAGAGCCTGACATTGTAGCTAGCACCAAGAAGCAGCCACCCTCAAGACCACCCCCACCCTCTGGGGCGCCACCTCCAAGGCCACCGCCTCCTTCACGCCCCAACTTCCCACCTAATAAAAAGTCTCAAGAAATAATACGACCAGCTGGGCTTGATGGTAGGTTTTTGTAGTGAGCTTCATGTATTTGAATATTTGTGTGGTATCTATGCCTGATTAATGTTTGTGGCCATCTTATTGGTTATTAATGTAAAATAAATGGCATGTGATTGGTTAGATGTTAGTCTGATGTTGTCTGTGAAATAAATTTTTGACTAAAGCAATAAATCAGTACTGTGGCTTGTAATTGGCCAGTCTCTGTAGAGCCACCAGAGCTGTGTGGATTGGTCAGCCCAAGTGCCACAATGCGATGTATTACTAAAGAAGTCCAGCACTCCCTGGATCTCGCTAGTGCCACTAGTGGTGATAAAGTGGTCACTGCACAGGTTTGTAGTGGAATATCACAAAAAATATATATAGCACTTAAAATGTAAATACGTATTTCACATTGAAAACGCTAAATTTTTATCATACATTTGTGTGCTTTTGTGTATGAGCAGGAAAATGATGAGCAGGCATCTAGTCCTAGTGGCAGTGAGACTCCTGGACCACAAAGACCAAGGTCTAACTCAGGCAGAGAGCTTACAGATGAGGTATGTTCTCTGTGTGTCTCTGTGAGTGGTATGTGTGTGTGCATGCTTGCATTAGTGTGAGTCTGTAATGATAAATAATAGATAAATCATGTAGCCTAGAGTGTAGCCTGTGCGCTTGTGTGTTGTACAGGAGATTCTTGCAAGTGTCATGATCAAGAATCTGGACACTGGTGAGGAGATTCCACTGATCCAGGCAGAGGAGAAACTTCCCACTGGGATTAACCCTCTTACACTGCACATCATGAGGAGAACCAAGGAGTATATCTCGTAAGAGATCTGTATTTCCCACAATGCACTGCAAATGCACTCATTCCGCCAATGATACACTTGAATCTAAGACATTGATGCATGCTCTCTGAATGGAATCTGTGAAATATTATGACACATTTGTGAGAAATGTGAGAAGATTTACTATACCACATAAACCTCAATGCATCGCAGAGTTGTGTGGAACTTCTCAACCTTCTACGTCGTAGCTGATGGTGCATTTCATGTGTGTTATTAAGGATAATTCTCCTTATGTGTCACTCAATATTTGTTTTGCTAGTGCTGTGGGGCCTTCAGGATTGAATCCAATCAGTAATCCTGTTTTCCTTGCTTTCATCTGCCCTCATTTTATCAGCCAAACTGAAGCCTACAGACTGTTTTTTGTCTTTTGAAGGGAGAAGGCATGTAATCTTGTCTCCTCTTTTAATTCGAACTCACTAAACACAAGTGGAACATCTTGGCAGAAAGTGGCTTATAATACTGAGCTCATAACAGTTTTGTAGGTTCTGCTATTGTGGTTAATGTTAAACATTTGTGTAGCTGGATCTGGGCCTGGATCAGTGTTGGTAGAGTTCTGGTTTAACTTCAGGATTATGTGCAGCAGAATTTTGAGGGCTTTATAGAGAGCTCCTGTCTTAAAGCCAGCAGTTCCACTGCTGTAGGGTGGAATCTCACTCTTTTTTCTCGGCAGAAATGATGCGGCACAGTCGGATGACGATGATAAATCCCAGCCTGCCCTTTCAGACACAGACGGAGGGAAACTCAAACAGAGAACGTAAGAGATGGGTGTTTATTTAGAACTGAATGTTATCTTCATAATCTTATATTATAGAACTATTGGAGCTGTCAGTCAATTACTTTTATTGCATAAATTACATGATATTCTGACAAATAATTTTTTTGTTATTATTATTAATATTCCATTTTGTAATTAAGGAGGCAACTGTTTATGCTTTTTAAAAATATACTTAAATATAGAAGTAACAATTATGTAATTAATATAATATTATAAACAAACTTAACAGACAGAACAAAAAAACATAATTACAGTAGAATAGAATGTATATAGCTAGGGGCCTATTAGCACAGTTCTCTCACACTGTCTGTTTGTTTATCTGTTGTGTTCCTCTCCTCCTTTACTCAGAACACAGCTGAAGAAGTTTCTGGGTAAGTCAGTGAAGAGGGCAAAGCACCTGGCGGAGGAATACGGGGAGCGAGCGGTAAATAAAGTGAAGAGCGTTCGTGATGAGGTGTTCCACACAGACCAGGACGACCCGTCCTCCAGTGATGATGAGGGGATGCCCTACACCAGACCCGTCAAGTTTAAAGCTGCTCACAGCTTCAAAGGACCCTTTGACTTCGACCAAATCAAAGTGGTTCAGGACCTGAGTGGAGAACACATGGTGAGAGAATGTGACCTTTTATTTCGCTTTTAACCTTCCTTGTGTGGGTTATTTGGTCTTTGTGAATTATTTACTTCATTATTTGGTGGTTCTCTCTCTCTCTCTCAAAGTCAAGACCTAAATAGCTTTATTGGCATGATAAAAAAGGCTTAACTTCGCCAAAGCTTAGGAACATTAAATATACAGAAATATCTCTTTGTCTCTCTCTCTCAGGGTGCTGTCTGGACAATGAAGTTTTCTCATTGTGGGAGGCTGTTGGCCACAGCAGGGCAGGATAATGTAGTTCGGATCTGGGTTTTAAAAAATGCCTATGACTATTTCAACAACATGAGAATAAAATACAATACAGAAGGTAACCACATACAATCTTTATATACAGACTTGTGCTTTCTATACCTTTAATTTCTTACATTTCATGTGGGTGTATGTACAAGTTTGGGAAAATTTTATGTCAAAAGCAACATAAACATACATATTTGTCTTTTATTACACAACCCCCTTGGAATATTTGATGCTGATAGGTCAGTTGTGGTATTTTGTGGTCAATGCGTTTTGTATAATGACTACTGTCTGTGATAACCAATGTCCTGACTGCTCGTTTCATGTCTCGTACTACTTTCCCGTCTTTCTTCTTACATAAGTTAAATATTGATGTGAGTCGAAATTGAGTACTTTTTAATGTTCATGTTTATTAATTTATTTGGTAGGTAGCAGTGTAGTGGAATAATGTACTGTTATGAAACCTTGTTATGACAATGTTTCGTGCAACCTTCATACATATTTAAAGTGTCATGACTCGTTTCAAGTAGAACAGGAACGGATAAAACAACATCCAAAGCGCTTACATGTCTAAACTATAAAACCACTGAAACACAGAGATCCGTTTTGTCTGGACCTGATCCTTAAATTGAAATGTATTGTTAGACCTAAAATAACATTTAGACGATGAATCACCACTGTGTAGTTCAGGTTGAGATTACGCTTAACCTTTGTTTAGGAAATTAACACAATAGCTGAACATCAATGACACCATCTGAATTTTAATCCATCAGATATTTGCAGTGACTGCGGTTTGAAATGAGGCTGAGGCTGTGCTCTCATGTTGGAGGGAGGGGGGGTCAGAGGCACCACCAATCACAGTGTGAAACTGTCAATATGTTTATCTGAATGCCTCACATTCAGCAGCGTATGAGGGAAATTAGTCTGTCTCCGGTGTGGGAAACCTCTGTAAACTATTTCAGCTTTGTTTACCATTTCCATGCAGTTTACTTTAAACAAAGACTAACTATGTGGGATTCTGACGGCTGCAAAAATAAACTTCATATGTAGTTTGAAAGTAAACTGTGTTTCTGAAGACTTTGTTTGTCTCGCTCTGTCTCTCTTAGGACGTGTATCCCCGTCTCCCTCTCAAGAGAGTTTGTGTTCTTCTAAATCAGATACTGAAGGAGGGGTGAGCTATGTTTTGTCGTCCTTTTTGTTATTTTGGTGTTGGTACTGATATATGATTGTTTAGGCTTGTTTTCATGCTGTCTCATGCTCTCCCCCAGTTTGGAGCTGCAGTGGAGGACGCAGACACAGAGGATAAAAACGTGCCTTTCCGACAGGTTCCTTTCTGCAAATACAAGGGTCACACTGCTGACCTCTTGGATCTCTCCTGGTCAAAGGTGAGAGGTCACGAACATTAGTGTCTACTGAGCCTCTGTGCAAATTGAACACTGTATTTGAACAAAAATAAAGAATTAACAGGACAGTTCACACTAAAAGGTAAATTCCGTCTCTATTTACTAGCAAGTCATTTAGGTTTAGAATAATATGAGGGTAAGTAATAATAGAATTTCAAATTTGGGGTGAGCTATTCCTTTAAGCTAAAGTGTAAATTTTTTTGTTTAATGGAAAAAAAAATTTTTTTTGAGTAGAACTACTTCCTCCTGTCGTCATCCATGGATAAGACAGTTCGTTTGTGGCACATCTCCAGGAGAGAATGTCTCTGCTGCTTTCAGCATATAGACTTTGTCACAGCCATCGCGTTTCATCCCAGGGTGAGTGTGTGTCCATGTATGTCTACAATGGTGTGTGTGTGTGTGTGTGTGTGTGTGTGTGTGTGTGTGTGTGTGTGTGTGTGTGTGTGTATTTTAATCATTGCGTCTTTTTCTCAGGATGACAGATATTTTTTGAGCGGTTCTTTGGATGGAAAGCTGCGGTTATGGAATATTCCAGATAAAAAGGTGGCATTGTGGAATGAGGTAGATGGACAGACACGTTTGATAACAGCAGCAAACTTCTGCCAGAATGGAAAATATGCGGTTATTGGCACCTATGATGGACGCTGTATTTTCTATGACACAGAGGTGTGTATTTTTTTAATATGACAGTGGACATGTTTTCATTCATTTTCTCTTAAAGGAAATAGTTCACCAAAAATTTAAATAAAAATTCAGTCATTTTTGTGTGTAATGGAACAGTGATTATGTTTGGGGGAACTGTTTCTTTAACAGGAATAAAGGTTCCTTAAACAACAGAATACACAGTATATTTATAAATCAAACCATAAATAGTTCTTTAATTATGTTCTGCTTAGCGACTTAAGTATCACACCCAAATCCATGTTCGCTCCACAAGAGGCAGGAATCGTGTGGGCCGCAAAATCACAGGTATAGAGCCGCTGCCAGGAGAGAACAAGGTGAGACGCAAAAGAGAGGAAATGAGAATCAGTAATAAAAATAGAAACAGAATGAAAATAGACTGTTGTTTACTTTGTTTAATATAAAATGATTTTAAAAGTCTATTTATTTCAAGGAGATTGAGATTGAGCTGGAAATCAAGTTCTCAGAAGTGTCTGAAATCGGAGATCTTTTTCCCTCCACAGATCTTGGTGACATCAAACGACTCTCGGATTCGCCTGTATGACCTCAGAGATCTGTCTCTCTCTATGAAATATAAAGGCTATGTAAACAGTAGCAGTCAGATCAAAGCCAGTTTCAGGTGAGAAGAAAAACACAGTTGAGTTTTAGCCATAACTGATTCCACATTTTTATTGAAGGGTTAAATTGATTTAAATCTCACCCAAAAAATTAATATTTTGCAAAAACAAATAGATTATAAAAAGAGGGATTATAAAAACTATTGGTACCATTTTGGTATTTTGGCACAACTGTTATAGGCATAAGATTTGCCTAATCATTTTGAGATAATTTACGTTTTTTTTTACTTGCCCTATATCATATTTTGTTCTTCTTGTAGCCATGACTACTCTTTCATTGTGAGCGGCTCAGAAGACAGGTATGTGTACATCTGGAGCACATACCACGATCAGAGCAAGTTTACCTCTGTACGAAGAGACCGCAATGACTTCTGGGAAGGAATCAAAGGTAATATATATGATGTGTCATAAAACATTAGTGGATCATATACAGGGAGCAGCTGCTGTTCCACATCAAGGCGGTTCAAAAGTTAAATGAAAAAACTTAGGAATTATTTGTTTTGGCACACTTTTGGGATTTCTGGAATGCTTGTTAAACTGACTGAAGGTTATGCAGCCTTCATGTTCATGCAACAGTGAAAGAGACTGATTGTACATTTGGGGACTTAAATGACTTGCTTTCTGCTTTGTAGCTCATAATGCAGTGGTGACTTCGGCCATTTTTGCACCCCATCCGGATCTTATTGTGCCTCAGGAGGGAGGAGCAGACAAGCCAGACTCAGACTGTAAAAGTGACAGCACAGATGACTCTGATACAATCCCATCAGGTACTGAATGTAACCATGGTGACCAGTATTGTCACAATAATATACTATAATATGATACAATACTATAGTATAATATATGTATTGTAGTGGTGCACAAAAGTGACATCATGTCTTATCTTCCTCTTTCTCAGGAGCACTGAAAACAGACCATTCTGAAGTTTTGCTCTCTGCTGATTTCACTGGAGCCATTAAAGTCTTTGTCAATGTTAAAAAATACTGAGTGCTTGTAATGAACAGAACACCCAGCAAGTATATGACATGATTTAAAAAAACTCCTCTCAGATTTTGGACAGAGCTGTAACAGAGAAGATAAAAACAGTGACAGTTTACCTCTAACTGAGCCCTGATTCATTGACCAATCAGCTGCTGGTGAGTGCTCTGAGAGGCGGAGATTATAAGCCCCGCCTTGTGTACAGAGAACAGGGACCCAGGAAGTTGGAAGGCGGGGACAGTTAAGCGAGGAAAACAAATGTCTTCACAACTGAACACATCTTTATCTTTTACCTTTTCAGTAATTTGATTTTATTTGAAGATAAATATTGGTGAGGTATTACTGCATTGTTATTGTATTTACACAGAGGGCTTTAAATTGCACAGATCAATGATGCCATTTTAATGGATGAGTGAAGCTGCAAGCCTGTTTGGAGACAGTATGAATATCAGAGACACAGGTGGTCAACCCCCCAAACAGCCTTTTCATTTTCCCTGCACAATCTAGCCCGAGTGTTTTCCAAAAGTATCGCACATTTTCAACATTAGCACTAACTAATTTCATTTCAAAAGTATTTGTCAGTGTTATTTTATGTTAATTGAACCTGATTTTTTTGTGTATGATTCCATCAATAAAAAATAGATTTTCCCATGTATAGTGTTTTAATCTATGTATGGATTAAAACATTACATTTTTAACTGGTCTGATTTATTTTGTCTCCTTGTGCTTGATTAATATTAATTTATTATTTTACTTCTATAATTTTGTCAGTAGAAAGAGCTCATAAAGAGCTTTCAGGTGATATATGTAACTCAATTTTGACCAAAATGTCACTTACGCCCTTTTGGCTCTCAGCTGAAATACAAAATCTGTTTGCTCTAGCTTGATTTTTCAATTGGTGTCTGCAAAATATGAATGTACGTTTAGTTCAACTGGATTTTCCAAACTGGACAATTGATACATAAGTAAACATAATAAGACCCAATATTCTGCTTAATTGTATACATATCAATGTCCTTCTCTGACACCAATACAATCACTTCCACAATAAAGCTTTTTATAATATATTTAGGGCCGTTTATAACACAACTGTTTAATGAAATACAAACTTTTTACATAATGTTTACACCAACACGTGTCCTTCCATAATTGTTTTTATTGTAAAGGTTGGGGGTGGAGGGGCCTATCTGGCAGCAATTATTTTTTAAACACTGGATTTAAAACAAAACGAGAAGAAAACACAAATAAAACGTTTACAAAACAAAAATAAGATCTGTACAAGTTCACACTTCATCTTAGAAAAATTCAGCCAAGCCCAGAGTCGTAATTGCAGCAGCCACATATAAGATCGTTCTGGAAGCAGATGGACAGCTGTGGAGTGCCCAGTCCTTCCTTAAAGCACTGTGGAACAGAAATGTGGTTGTACATGGCAAGAGCGGTCCTTAGGCTCTGTCGGTCTGTGCTATGAGATGACTGAAGAAGTAAAGGGTTCGAGTTTAGTGTTTACTCTTCTTGGACTTCTTGTGCGAGCGATGTGGCGATCGGGACGACGACCTCCAGGATTTGTGCTGTGGTGAGGGTGATTGGGAACGCTTGGACTTCCGTGGTGATCGAGATCTCGTTCTTCATAGAAAGGCGTGATACAAAGAAGAGAAACAGAGCGGTAAATAATGAGTGAAATAAAACTGTAATTTAAATATGGCTGCATGAATTCACGTGTAATCGGAAGCAACATAAAGCAACAAGCTTAAAGGTGCTGGAAGTGACGTTAGCTGTTCTTTCCCATGTTTCAAAGATGTCCATGCACACATAAGATTGGAGGCCTTTGTCATACCTGAACAGTGAAGCTATATAGCTATACACTGACCTCGTATATGTACTGTGACCTGACAAATATAATGGCAATAAAATAGCGTTCTTGCAATACATGCTGAGAACCTGATGTTTTCCATGTATATGCTGCCCTTTGAATGCACAAGCTGATTGACAGGCAAAAAGCATTTTTAAACGATATAGTTGGATAACAATTTAACTGCAATTTTCACTTCAGAAAACCTATTTAAATTTTATCTGTCAGGTAACAGATGTTTTCTGCTTGCATTCTATTATATATTAATCAATTAATAATCACTTACAGTACCTTCAAATGCTAGACAATTAATAGTGGGTTAAAGTCAGTGTGTGTGATACCTCTCTCTCCTCTCGTCCTTGTCTCGACTCCGTCCTCTACTCCTCTCTCTGTCTTCACTCTTTCTACTCTTCTCTTTATCTCGTGTTTTACTCCTGTCCTCCCCTTTATCTCGCCGCTCCTCTTTTTTAGACCTCTCCTTTGATTTCTGTGACCATTTATCTTTCTTTTCTTGGTCGTCCTTGTCAAACTCCTAAGACAAGAGAAATCGGAGAATCAGAAAGAAACAGACATAATGAGTGTGTCAATTAAGATGTAATGTGTGTGTGTCTTGATGTATGATTATGTATTGAGAACGTGTGTGTAACAGTAGATTTGTTGCTGGTGGGACTGAAAGTCATCATCATTATAAGTGTTTACCTTCTGTAGCAGTCGGTTTCTGTAGTGCTGAACTTGCTGTTGTAGAGTCATACTGGACTTTCTTTGTCTCTTACCCGACTC
Organism: Ambastaia sidthimunki; assembly: GCA_036877625.1. Taxonomy (NCBI): domain Eukaryota; kingdom Metazoa; phylum Chordata; class Actinopteri; order Cypriniformes; family Botiidae; genus Ambastaia; species Ambastaia sidthimunki. Next base: position 64,835 of record JAZGTK010000145.1, read on the forward strand.
TAATTCATCCTGAAACTTCATCACTTTCACCTGCAATGTGCACATATGCACTTTTATTCTGCCTGTCAACACCTTTACCTTGACTGCAATGTGTGTGAGAGACTGAGAGACGAGAGTGACTGACCTCCAGTTCTCTGAGGCGTGTCCTTTTGCTTTCAGACAGCTCAAAGTTTTTCAGAGAACTCTTAAACTCCGCCCCCTCGAACCTGCTGGGGCTGTCAGCATCATCGCTGCTCATATCAGAGTCTCCTTCATTCTCCTTTAGGCCACTGCATGAGCAAGAAAGAATAGGAAACAATGAGATGACAAACAAAAAAAGTTATATTTTGAAAAACAATATTATAATATTATATATATATTTTGTATTTAAAATGTTTCTTTTGCTTCTAAATCCATGTTTATGTGCTTACTGAATCAAGAACATAACACTTCCAAATGTAAACAATAAGAAAATGCTTAGTAAGTCACCAAGAGTTCACAAGAATGAAGGAAGTTACAAAGTCTGCAATTTGATGACAATAAAACTGACTCATTCACCTATCAGAGGGAACACTGAATAAAATCCACAACATTGACAGAGCCTTACCTTGAATTCACCTCAGTGTCTGAGTCATTCTTTGCTGAAAGGTAAGAACAGTTAATCATCAGAACAGTGTAAAGGAATGATCTGAGTTTAACAAAATATTGAACTTGAATTAAATACTGATTATACAAAACTTGAACTGAACCCAAAATACTCCATATGTTGAATTTAGAGCTATGTAATGAGAACTAGAGCTATCTGACCTATTTTCTTTAACATCTATTGACTGACAGCAAAAACATCATGGACCAACTTCATAATAATGAGGTTACAGCAGATCAAATCTCTCTGTGTTGTGATTGTACCCGAGGACTCTGAATCCTCCACCTTCTCCCATTTGGACAGTGCAACACCAGGTATCGTCTTATCTGAGCCATCATCAACTGGATCAGAACAAAAACAAGAATGTGTAACTTCAAGTGCTATAATATACAAGTTAAAGCAATAATATAAATGCATGTGGCCAACATTTTCACAACTTAACAGCAATTACGATGAAATAACAGGGTTAACATCTAAGGGACCATCATCAGCACCCTGTTACCTACATGGTACACCATCAATATCATCTATTGGGTTTCCCAGTGGAACACCGTCAATGTTGTCCACTGGTACTCCATCTATTGAAGCCGGGTCCCAGGTCATAGGTGACCCGTCAAGATCATCAAGGGGCATTCCATCAATTTCATTTCTTTCTAGAGGAACACCATCCAATGGTGCTCCATCCAGATCTGGAGATTCAGGCTAGAGAACAGGACAGCAAATACACCAATAACACCCACAGAACACTCTACAGATCAACATTTTAAATAAAGGCCAGCATTTGACTAATACTAACTACCTTGTTTGAAATAAAATTGGTATTGGTCTGATTTTATTATCATTTTTTTCATATGTACATTATGTTTTAATGCAATTTAAAGCACGACTGCAGCTTTAATGTGAACACGTTCATTTTTTACATATTAAACAGCATATTAATAATGTCTGCCTCAGAATCTACGTATATATCTATGTATATATTCTTATTTGATTATCCAAATATAAATTGATTTTGGTTTTCACAGCTCACCTCTGGCCTGTCGATCACTTCTTCTCCAGGTTTAATGAGTCCCAGGAATACGTTCTGCAGTTGGATTAGGAAGGAATCTGGATAAATCGCCCAGTCCTCCCACGCACGAAAACATCCCATGATCCTTTGCTGCAGAAAGTGATAAAAAGAAATAAATGTAGAGAGGGAGGGAGATCAGAGGTCTCAGAGGCTGTGAGAGAGAACAGAACAGATAAAGAGCTGAAACAGGCTGTGTTCACTTCTCACCTTAAACTGTTCTGCCTGCAGTCTGGCCTGGATGTTCCGATACGCTTCACTGATGTCCCCAAATATCTCAGGCAGCTTTGTCTCAAAGCTATAAAAGACATAAAAGATTATTTTGGTTGGTGCTACAAAATTTTTGCTATAGGTCAGTGCTATTAAACAAAAGACATTTCTATTGTAAAATAATTGTAATTTTAAACAATTTAAACTATGTAAACACACATTACGTGTGCTATATGCGTTTGTGTTCAGAACAACAACACAAACGTAAGCTGTCGCATAAAAATTGACTCACAATTTGCGGTAATAGGACGCATTGGCAACTTTGGCACAGGAGTTGTAGAGGATGTCAGATATCAGATACAGTCTGGCAACCTGGAAAAAAATAAAAAATGAATAAACAGTGTCTTTACTGGAATGAGTTATAACTGAAGTTCAGTTATAACTGTGCATTGCAACCGTCTCTGCATTAATATCATTGTGTGTGTGTGTGTGTGTGTGTACCTTCTTCTGTAGTGGTGTGTGTGGTATGGACAGAGACTCAGCGATACAGGAGACGACCTCCTCAGCAGCCTCTGCTCTCTCCAGACAGAACAGCATGGCATCTCCAATCTCGTCTCTGCGAGGGGTCAGTGCTCTCAGCAGAGTCTCTAACCTCTCTCTGTGTCTGAGGCAACACACACACATTCAACATGTTATTACAGTACAATTACACATTTCATCAACAGTAAACAGTATAAGTACTACCACACTACTGGATATACCAAAAAAATCTAATATGAAAAAGTAAAATAAGAGAGTAAGAATAATTTTGTTAAAGGTGCTATACGCAACTTTTTGTAATTAAAATAGTACAAAAATCAGTTATTGAGCAAGTACATTATAGATCAGTGTTCAAAATAATAATTAAAAGTATAATATTTATAATATACATTATTTATTATAATAATTTATTTATTTATTATAAAAACTTGAGATGTTGGGTCTGATTTCATGGGTAATGTCAGTTTGACTGACATGTCCATAAACTAAAAATCAAGGACACAGCTTCCATATCGCATGTGTGGGTGCTGAGGAAAGTGGTGTGTTTGTAACTCATTCTTACAGCAGTTGCTTAGAATTTAAACATCCACATTAATAAAATAACACTGCAGGTAGCCTTCAACTTTTTGTTTCAAACCAAGATCTTTACAGATCTTTAAATCTGCCAGGCAAACAGGTATAAAAACACATGCAGATATTTAAAAAACCACATACGCATGGTCATCAGTCCATCCTTACTGGTATAAGGATGTGGTAATATCCTATGATATACATCCCTCTAATTTAAGTGCCTCAAAACCCTCTATTTATCTATGATGCATACTCTGATTTCAGTTGCCCTTTCTTTGGCTCCTCCTCTTGAGCAGGTAAGGAGATCTCTTCTCCCGTTTCCTCATCGCCATGGAGATACGGGTTAAGTAGAGGGGGCTTCCAAAGGGATCCACCTCTAAACATTCTAAAAGGGGAAGTTCTCCATTTATTTGGGTTCTCCCCCTGAAAGACATGCAACAGAAAAAAACAAGTAACAGTGCACATACAAATACACAAACATGGCATGTAGAATCTCAAAGAGATGCAATTTACCTGTAAAATAGAGTACAGCTTCCATCTGTAGTAGACATGCTCCTGACTCTTATTATCAAACAAAAACCTGCAACAATAACCAAACATTCAATGCATATGGCACTCAGAGGTACTAAATAAGCTTTATAAAATACACTGAATACAATACATTGCAACTGGATTATGGCCAGGAGGAACCTGCTGATCCTGTCTAGCCCGACTTATGGCCTACCTACCATATACAGTATAAAAGAAGACACTATAAAATACTGTGCAACAAGCAGAATTCTCCACACACCTGAAGTCAGGGTTGTTCTTCTCCCGGCTCATGATGATGGCCTCAAACATGGGTCCCTCTCTCACCACAAACTCAATCATTCTGTGTATCAAGCCCAGCAGGTTTCTATCAGCCACAGATGAGATGAGAGAATGAACAAACATCAGTTTCTCCTCCCCTCTCCATCACTCCATACAGCCAACATTTCTACCATGTGAGTTCTGTTTTCTCTCTTTCATTTTTGATATCTGGCAGATTAAAACTTATCAGCCTTTTGTTTGAAATTTTCTGTCCGCTTTTCTGATGTTCTGATCAGCCCTACAAGACTGTTTAAGGAGTGTGATTTATGGGAGCTAATGTTCTTTGGTTAGCAATGTACTTTAAAATATCTACTTTTGTGCTCCTCAGAAACAAAAAGTCTGGAATGACATGAGGGCAAGTATATGACAGAAGATTTTCATTTCTGGGTGAACTATCCCTTTAAACAGAACACTATCTGGCAGTGTATGAGTGATTTTTGTTGAATGTGACACCACTATTCCGATGATCTATCTAGTGTGAATTAGGTGTCAAACTGAATTGTTGCTGAATGTGTGTGCGTGTTTTAGTGGCAATGGTGTTTTAATAAATGGACAGAGATTGTGTACCTTTCTGCGGGGATTACCACTGTCACTACGGCCTCGGACAGAGTCTGTTCATGACGTCAAACCAAATGATGAAGATACAAAAATACAGTGAGTTTATATTTAAACAAACTGCAGAATATTCATGATCAATGCAGCAGCTAAATCTCACAAGATCATCTCAGCGCAGCCTCTTGCTTCTCTGCGTGAGGGATGTTTTGCATACGTTTAGAAACACTGCTGCTTCCAACCTGTCTGGCTTTACTACATGTGAGGTCATCAGCTCCTTTGTACCACAGTAAAAATCTTATACATGTAAACAGGGCATCGGACATAGCAGGCAAGTCCTGGCAAAAGAACTATTGCTATGATCTGTCGAAAGACTCACTAATGTCACATCAGAGATTTTAACTTTGAGAGTTTGAGATTAAGTTTTTACATTAGTGTGAAAGCCTGATATTTTAATCATGCATGGTTGGTCAAGGTTTGGATGGTTATCACAGGATACTTAAACCTTGGTAGATGCAGTAACTATACCATCTGGGTGCAAAAATAATTTTAGTGCAGCCAAGTATTCTTAGCTTTTATGAAAAACTAGATGCCCATTAGCAAAGAATTTAAGTTTTATACTTTATAGAACATAGGAGATGTTGTCTTTGAGGAAGTGTTAATGGACAACTTTATCTGCAAACCTGTTAGAAGCCAGACTGGTTGGTAGTAATGAGGTGTCTTTTGTAACCCAGGATGCCCTTCAGGCTACAACTAAATAAAGCTGACCGAGTTTACTGCAGTATTTCTGTGCCATTTCCTGATGTAATCTGCTTGTGAGTTCTTGTCTGTTACAACATACACACCTGAGCTAAATTAAACAACTCAAATTAGTCTAAATTCTTTCCATAACACTAAAAATAAACAGCAGAGTGTAAAAGTAATTTTGTAACTCTCTTCAGACAATAAAACAAAGCTGTTCCTCTAACTGCCCATCACATTTTTATATTAATAATTAATCTAGTATAAAAATAAAACTACTGTCAAACATCAAATCAAATTCTATTATAAAATGGAGATATATGCCTTAATTCTCATTTTTAATCTTTTATATTAAACTAAACCCACTACTATAATGTCTGCTTTTCATGATTTATTACAGAAAGGTATAATATTGTTTCTTCTATTTAGTAATGCTTTATGCCCTTATAATCCTTAGCAGACAGAACAGTCTTTATTCAATTTCTCAACTTAGGCACACCATACTCTATTACTAGACATCAGGAGATTATGTGTATATAAGTGTATATAATTATGTATTATATACACTTACCTTGTAAAAGTCTTCTTGTGAGCGGCTTCGTGGTTTGGTGAAGTCATTCCTGAAGCGGTCTCTGGGCTGGGCATTGAATGGCAGTCCGGATGGGGGAGGGGGGGCAGTGGTTTTCAGCACCCCTATGGGAGTGTATAGAGGCTGCGGAGGAATACGAACTGCCTTCCCCCAACCCAACTTCATTTCAAAACCCATTATCGTCTTACCTGCACGACAAAGACAGGAGCTCAGTGCAACACATAAGGTTCTCAAAACCAGAAAGGTCTGGCTAACCCAAGTACCTTATGACTGACGGCTAATGAGAATTTCTCACCGTCCAGTGCTGCTAAAGCACGCTCTGCATCTTTTCGAGTCATGAAAGCGACAAAACCGCGGTTGGTGACCCTTGTTCTTTCTTCTTCTGTACGAGGCCACATGATTTTAACACTGGCAAGAGGACCGTACTTCCCAAACTCTTTACAGAGCATCTCTTCTGTCATCTAATGAAATATAAACATGATTAAAGTTTGATAAATAACACAAGTCAACACATACGGTGCAACAAAGATTGTCATATGGTCAACAAATGCAACTGTTTATGGCTTTTTTGAAGTAATGGGTAATTTTCTAGAAATGTCACCCAGCCCTAAGGCCCAGGTACACTTTGCTTGCTACATTCCAGTCGGATACACAGTTATACAAAAGTGTGCAAGCCTTTTTGAGGTATACATATGATGTTCTTGCATACTTGTGCTTAATGCACAATTCTTTGCATATGCACTGCTGATGTCAGAGAACTGGCTATACGTGGTACATGCCGAATACAGCTGACCCTGGTTATAAAGAAAATTAAACCAAACTGGTCTCTTCTCACCTTGGGGTTGATACAGCCAATGTACAAATTTGTTGTGTTTGGAACTGCCGGATCATCATCGAATACTACAAACAAACAAGCACAATAAGTAAACTTATGTTATTTTACACTAGATCTAAAGTGAATTGTGCTGTGTGTCAGACACACTTGATCGTCGCGTCAGTGGTAAATCCACATCAGGATATACTCCTCCAGAATCTCCTTTCTTTCTTTTGTATCTCTCTTCTCTTTCCTCTTGTATTCTGAATGACACATTAAATAAAGTCAAAAAACTCCTTAAATTCACTTATTATCCTTTAATATACTCTCGGCATTCATGAAATAAACACTGACTGTTTTAACTCTTCTTTAAAAAGCTCCAGATTACTCTTCTTCTTTTCCTCCACTTTCTTTTTAGTGGCCTATAAAGAAAAACAACATTAGCAAAGTTTAGCATTTCATGATTGATAGCATATAATTTATGACGTTAATTATTGCTGCATGTTACTTTTTCAAGGTTATTATTCAATATCTCTCTGTTTTAATTGTGTAATTACATCATTCAACACCTTCAGACAAATACTAGTCAAACTAATTGAAATGTAATTAACTGCAAATAAGGTGTTAGTTCATCAACAAACAACAAAAATGACTGCATATGTTGTGTACAGATATTTACAAATTATAATATTTTACTAACTTTTGGCCACGATTGTACATAAAACCTAATATAAACACAGATCATAAAATTATTTTTAACAATGCTACACACAGTTGATATTGTGGGATTTAAGACTGCTATGGACTAGGAAAGGCCTAGTTTTACCTTCACCACTCTGAGGTTAATAAGCTCACTTGCTTAGAGTAGAAAGCAAATAACTTACAGTTTTTTTAACATCTGCAGATGGAGAAGGTGCTGTATTCTGAGACAGGGAAGTGAATTTAGTGGCAGGTCTGTAGAGTTTACTCCTCTTCTCCTCTGCAGCTTCTTCCTCTGAGAGAGAGAGAGAGAGAGAGAGACAGAGAGAGAGACAGATAGAGAGAGAGAGAGACAGAGAGAAACAGTTTCTTACTAATTCTTCTACTTGAACAAACAGTGGGGCTTTAACTGTTTTGTGGAACTGTATTAAATCAAATCAAAATTAATTTACTTACAATACAGCCTGAATGTCTGAATGTAAGCAAAATGTTTTTTGAGAGACTTGAATCAGAAAGCACAACAACTCACCCTTAGTTGCATTTACGATGCCACCTCGTACAAATGTCTTCACAGCACTCTTGTCATTAGTGTCAAATGAAGCTAAAAACTCCTCAAAGACTTCAGCAGCTTTCTCCTCCTCCTGTGAACAGTGGGGGGATATGTCAGATATGTCATATTTGCGTGTGTGTGTGTGTATGATCATGATCACTTAAATATCAAAATCATATATATCAAAATCACTTTTTGGCAATAATTATACACATTATTAATCATATATATATATATATATATATATATACATCAATTTTTTTATTATTTTAAATAAGCATTATTATTCTGACCATCTCACACACTGAATATTTACTGATTTGTTTGAGCACAATGTGTTAAATTCTTATCAAATTTTGCAACGCTTAGATTAAGCATAGAAAGCCAAAACCTTTTTTTTCATTTCCTCTTGTTCTCTTTTTGTTAGTGTCCTCTTCACCCCCACGGATTTCCCTTTTTGGTCTGCCATGTCAACTCTGTGAAACATAACAGAAATGTATTACGATTGCAGAAGCATGTAATAAATATGAATATGGAACCATATTCATATTTACACAAAAACTTTACACGGAACGCAATAACCTGGATATCAAACATTTAAAACACCATATCCGTTTTCAACTAACCTGAATATTTGCGGGACGTCTTTGCCTTGATTACAGGCTTCTGTTTAACCACGTTTTATTTGACGTTAAGGCCGGTGCATATACTCTGTATATATACCTGTCTGTGGTCTGTGCATTATTCGTGGCACAAACAATTACACACAATGACTGGCAATTGGCTTTTTCTAAGCAGCATCATAATGTTTTAATAGTCAAGGATCTGATGTTGGTGGTCTAATCTGATGTCCTCCATAACTGGGTCTGCGACTGTGTCTCAGAACTTACTGAGCTACCTAACCAGGCAGAGTGTTTTGGTCATCAACGGCGGCGATAACCTACTATCATGCTGTCTATGTAGGCAGCTCACTGTGTTTGAAGCCACAGCCTGTGTTAGTTAGCGTATGGGCTAACACCTCTAGTCTTCCTCACCTCCTGCAAAGCCTAGCTAACCGTTTGCTGTCTAATGTATTAACGCTACTGGGGGGTGTAAGAAATGCAAAATGTGCCCAAATGCATGTCCACAGTGAATCAATAGAGCGACTTACAAAGGTCTTCCGTTGAAAATGAAACCGTTCGTTTGTTGTTAATCCGCCATTTTGAATTCACTAGAAATGGAAATAGCGGAAAAATTACGTCAGATGACAAACACCAATCAAACCTCAATGCGTCTCATTCTGCGACTGCGGTGGATTTTTGACACTCGTGTACCGATTGCTCCCATCGGTTCTGCACGAAATCAGACCAAACAGTGACTTCTCGCTCCAAGTGATTGAATAAGATCACTATTAATAAAATCTATGGTCATCTTACCTCAGTTTGTCGAAATGTTGTGTTATGACAAGGTAAATATAAGCCGAAAAAAACTCTTTGTGCCATTCTTATTTTGCCTGTTTCTTTATGCCAACTAATTAAAGCAGGCGACAGCTTCTGTAATTATATTGAACCCACAGGGGATTGCAAATAAGGATTATTTGATTTAACAGAGCAGGAAACGTATTTTTGCCTACTGTCGTTTCGGACAGAAGCATCTTCTAAATGTGTAAATATAAAGTAAATGACTGATTGACCATGGAGTCAGGCCTGCAGCGCGACGCCTCTAGTGACAAGGTTCAGTTATTATTCAGGAAATATTATTATCAGGAAATGTTATTAAAATTAATACAGCAACAGAGTGCTGGTAACCTCTCGCAGTTGTTTAATATGCATAATGTAGCATGTATACTTTTATATATACTGGTGCAAAATGTGGCCCTGATTGAGAAAAATCATAGGTCTAAAGCTATTTAAAGCCCAAGGAGAACATTGTGTTTATTACAATAATTACATTTTTACCAGACAGCAAACACAACATAGTATTGTTTAAAAAAATTGGGTGTTTAGTGTTTAAGTGTTGTGACAATACCATGTTGGCGTGTATTTTACTAGTGTCAGAATGCTAAATCTTTAAAGGAAAAAACTTATTGAAAGGTAAATTTGTTTGTATACCCCTTATATACCCCATATTATGCCTTTATTCTTTTTTAGTCTTGATTTTGTCTTTGGGTGCACTAGAATAGTGTTTCATAAATAAATAAATAAAAAAATGCTTTATTCTTTATATTTTACCTTATTGCTGCACCTCTCCAGTCTGCCAAAAACAAGCCATTGAGTTCATAGTTGTGTAAAGCCCTGCCTTCTGAAATATGGAATGGGCCCTGATTGGTTAATGTTTTGTTGTCAAGGCAACATCACACTACTACAGGGACTCTTCTTCTTCATCCTTTATTGCATATTCGTGGGGACAGGATGATGTCACAAAACCCAGAATAAGCTTGTTGCAGTTTCACAAGCCTTTTATTTGTAGTTCTTAAAAAGTGATTTCTGTTAAAAAGAGTATCTCTCTTTGCAGTGAACTTTGAGCGTTGTAACTTTGTAGAACTTCCTTACGCTCAAACAGCACCATTACACACTAGCTAAAGTTAAAAAAGTGTAAATGCATAATAGAATCCATTTAAATATTCTTTTGAGTAACATCAAAACAACATAAACTATGATTCATTTAAGTAAACAGTTGCTCCTGGCACCAATAATTGTTATAATAATCACTGAAGAGTTACTGTTCGATCAGCTTCTCTTGATGCTCCCCTCCCTTGCCTTGTCAAGCCTCTTCCTCTTCTAAAACCCACCCCTCCTCTTCCTCTGTCTCTTCCAGTTTGTGCAATATTTCCTCTTCCTCTGCCAGTTTGTGGAATATTTCTTCTTCCTCTGCCAGCCTGTGCAATATTTCCTCTTCCTCGTCCACCCTGTGCAATATTTCCTCTTCCTTTGCCTCGTCCACCCTGTGCAATGTTTCCTCTTCCTCTGCCTCTTCCACTGCCTGTACTGCCTCCTCTTCCTCTGCCTCTTCCACTGCCTGTACTGCCTCCTCTTCCTCTGCCCCTTCCTCGCCCTTGCCCTAGGATCCTCAAGTCGGTGAAACGGTCATTAAGGGATAGTCCAGTCTGCAAAAACAGATGTTCTAAATTACAAAAATACTTATGCTGGCAAAAAGTTTGTTTAATCAACATTATAGGAAATAATAAAAATAATTTTAAAAATATATCTCGTTTTCTCTCTTTTGTTACTTAGACAATTGAATGCACCAAACTCAATTAAATGCACTATTTGAATAAACTATTACTGCATTGAATGCACTAAACTCACCCTCATGAGGGGCTATTTCACCTAAGTAAACTTGGCTGGTATCCAAACTCACCTGGTTAGCAGTTGCTTTGTAATTGAATTTCAAAGGAATGCCCTTGGGTGAAGTAGTACTTGCTTCTCCAGATGATCTGCCCCTTATCATTGCTCCACCCCTCCCGGTCTGATTAGTTCTCTTCCTGATAGTAAAAACGAGATAGAGAGACAAAGGACAGTAAAAAACAATGGGGCTAAAAACTGTGATAAAAGTGATAAGCTTCATTCACTCACAGAGTGACAGGTGCAGATTTAGCGTTTGGCAAGGAAACCGTCAGTGTTGAGCCAGATGGTGCTGTTCTTCGACTTCATTATCCATGTGGGTGTGACAGAAGGAGAGAGACAAAGAGGGAAAATAAAGTTAATTCATTTGTATTGAACATGCTTAAATTGGAATATGTCATTTATTCATATAGTTATTTTTACAATAATAAATAAACTCACCTTCCTATTTTCTGATATTTTTCTAACTTCTCAGCCCTTGTAGCAGAAAACTGAAGAAGCAAAGACAGAACACAGATCAACAAATATTAAAGGAGGTCAATCCTAACATGTATAATGCAAACTTTATTTCAATATATTAATAAAGATTTTCTTCCTCACCCCTCTGTCTAATACAAACAGTCTTCCACCCCTCTGTGGAGTTCTTTGCCCTCTTGAGGAAAAATCAGCCCTACAACAGTAACAACAATGAATCATCTACATTTAAAGACCAATATCACCCATTACTCACCTCTCAGGGTGTGTGTTTACAGTTTGCAGGGTGTGTTCACTGCTCTGTTGTGTGTGCACTAACTTGGATGGGATAAATGTAGAAGACAAATTCTATAGGTCACCGTCTTGTCACATATTTTATTTTTATCCTTTTCATCTTAATCTGTACTTAAGTATATAAAAGGTGTCATATATCAGATGTCATATATCAGAGACCTAGGAACTGTGATTGCGAAATGTATTGGAAGACTAGCTCTCATGAGTTACTGTGTGCACCTGCACCACTTTTGTGCTTGTGATTATGATTAAGGATAAACTGCACTGTATAAAAATCACATGCACCGTATTTCAAGTTGTTCTGTTCATTTTATAATTGTTCAGCTTCTGAGTTAACTGACTTTCTTGGATTACAACACTCAATTTTCAACATTTTAATTTTCTAGTACTTACATTTATTCATTTGGCAGACGCTTTTATCCAAAGCGACTTACAGTGAATTCAAGGTATACATTTTTATCAGAAAATGTGTTCCCTGGGATTGAACCCACAACCTTTGTGCTCCTAATGCAATGCTCTACCAGTTGAGCTACAGGAACACCCAGTTGAGCTACAGGAACATGTGTTGTACTTAAATGTTACAACACTATTAAAACGAGCTAGGGTTATTATTTATTACTTATTTTTGTCATAATAATGTTCTAAGTTCATCTTTAAATTTTGACATTAAACAGGGTAAAAGTTACAGGGTTACCTGCTCAATCCACCTCTTCTTCCTATACCCCTTCCTCTAAACGTCCCTCTTGATGTAAATGTAGTCTGATCAAACTGTCCACCTGTCTATAACAGGAAAACAATAATCACAGTATAAGAGCCTTTTACAAAAACCTTTTACAAAAACCCTTTTACCCAGTGACCAAACTTTCAATGACTGTGTAGGTGAATGAAGGTGTAGTAAATAAAAATAAATATTCTATTGTGATTTACTTCTCCTAATCCTGTTCCAAACCTATGTGACTTTATTCTATGGAATAAAACAAGAAGACATTTTGAGGAATGTTGGCACTGCTTTTTTCATACATAATGAAAGTAAACAAGAAGTTATCAGACCCTAAAATTCTGCCTACCATCTCCTTTTGGTTTTAAAGGTAGAAATAAAGCCATACTAGTTTAGAACAACAGTAAATCATAAAAGAATTATTCTATTACATTAAACACTAAATCTTTCTGAAGGCACAAACAGTGGCACTGACAGCAGCTCTGTTCAGTAGACTTACAGCACTCCCTCTTGACATCATTCCCCTCCAAGACCCCCTTTGTCTTCTCAGACTTCTCACTCTGCCAGGCCCTGTGTGATAAAGCTCAATCAGAAACCTGTGTTTGTACCTGTGTATTTCACATTTCAAACAGACGTGTGCTTGCCTTGGTACTGCTGTGCCCCTCGTCTGCGTCCCCTCTGCTGCTGTGGAATCTGGTTGAGTTTTTTCAACACAGCTGCACGTTTACTTTTAATTCTGTTAGCAGCTCTGTTTGTCTTTTGCTCTTTTTTATTCAGCTTTATGATGTCATCTGCAAAAAAGACAGTAACAGTGTTTGGCTCTGGTTTACTTTCATTCTGCTTCTGTACCAGCAAACATATTTATTGCTTCTATTGTTCTCCTCATTTTTAAGTCGCTTTGGATAAAAGCGTCTGCTAAATGATTAAATTATTAGACGCTAATTTGCAAGAAGCAGTATTTAAGACTCCCTATGTCTGTTGTAATACTTTCAGTTGGTTTCATATTTAAAGCCCCATTAACTATGGTAAGCATGTATGGAGTTGAGAGTTTTTTCTCTGCCGACTGTTCCAGACTAGTTAACAGTTGAACATCACTGTGTGCTGATGTTCTGTGCTCTCTTCCACTGATCTTCCACTATTGAGTTTTACTGCATGTTGATACAGTTAATATTTACGTTTTGGCTGATGTGACTTAATTTGAGTGTAAAATTAATAGTCATACATGGTGAGAAATCTTGACCTTACCTAAGCATATGCCACAACACAAAAGCTTTAAGTAAATGTTCATTAGATTCATCTGAACATCTTAAACAGAGAGAGTATGCATTAGTATTATTGACTGATGGTTATTTAAAATGTGTGAGTCATTTACTCTGGCTACGAATGGAATAAGAAGAAATAGTTTTCTGCATTCACAATCGCATACTGACATTTTAGTTAAGCTAAACTCAGAAAATACTGCAAAACACAAAGCTAAGTTTGATCTGTAGGTTGACCATGTTTGTTTGAGGTTTGCTGAATCTCTCTGACAGCTGACCGCTGCTGCTCCACACGTTTACACACAAGCGTAACCGATGTATCTCAACCCATCCAAATCAGAAGTCACTCCTGCTTTGCAAATACTAACCTAAAGACAAGTCGATTTTGTCGGCGCTTGAGGTTTGAGATTCCCGCGTTTGCCCTGTGATCTCCATTTCCACTTCATTATCTCCCATTCTTGTAAACGTCGTAAAGTTTTACAGGAGTCGCAGAAATATACACTCGGTAGCTGTCATACGTATCCCCAAAACGAATAACGAAACCGACCATGAAACTTTAAAAAACCCTTTCCATGTGGTCAGCACTGTGTTTGTGTCGATCAAGTGTATGGTAGTTAGTCCGACCCAGCCCAGCAGCGCTCTAAATCTGACGACTAGTGTAACAAGAGCCCAAAAATAGCTCAAGGTCTTATCCATGTAGGCTGGTCTGTTGAAGGTTTATCGTAACGCAATTGATATGCTATTTTAGGAATGTAGCTGGAATGTTTAGTTCAACTCACTTTGTTAAAGATCAAAAGGCACACATTTGATCTCCTTCTGGTTTCTTTTTCTTCTTTCTTTCTTTCTTTCTTTATTTATTTTTTCTTCTGCACGTAGTCTTCTTCTTCTGCAAGTACTAAATTGTTAAGTTAATTGTTAGATTTTTTTTTCTCTTAATATTTTTTATGGGTTGCTATTGTAATGTGAATTACATATGGCAAATATTATTTTCTGCATTCGGCCACCAGGTCTCGCCTCTGAGCTCAGTGCACATGGCCCGTGTTCTGTACCACATCAACCACAAACTGAAAGCTTGGACACCACATGAAAGAAGATGAGACACGCCCTACAAGAAAAGCTGTTTACCCATCTTTCACCTCTGTTCACTTAAAAGCTTAATGGGACGCCAAAAATAATTACATTTCTAAAACTGTAGCTTTAAAGGTGCTGCAGCCAAAGTCAAATCGGGCTTTCTTGCATCAAATAATCGTTGCTGATGTATTTAGAATAAAGGATATTTTGGTCGTCTAGTGATAAATTGCGATGGAATTAAATTGAGCTCTTGCTTTACCTGCCGTTAGGGCTGTGAACAAATCCTCCGCCCCTTTCAACTAGTAGCCAGTCCCCTAGCCGTCTCCATCTGCGTTCTCTGCGCATGCGCGGCACGACAGGCAGCCCCCTATTATTATTGAGAGAATAATTTCACTTATGAAAATGGCGGCGAGTCAGGGAGGTGTAGGACCTACTGCGGCTCTTCAGAGCCAGCACTATCTGAACGTCGCTCACTGGAACCCGGGTGTCATACAACAGCAGCAGCACCCGCTGCACACCGCCCGCAGTCTGGAGCGTGCTTTGGAGGATGCTGTCTGCTCGGGGATGCTAAACATCAGCGGCAGAAAACTGCGCGAGTACCCGGGGATCAACTACGATCTGACCGATACTACACAAGCAGGTGGGTCCCTCAGATGTGGGCTAATCTTTCTGCGTGCTCCACTAACCCACTTCACACAATTCTTTTCATGCGTGCACAAAGTAAATATTAATCTGAAAAGATGTGTTTTTGAGCAGATCGCCATTGACGTATGTCGGTTACAATAGCCCAGGCACATGGTGCTTGTAGATACCAGCGAGATATCAGAGATATCATGTCTTGTCTCTCGTGTTTCTCACAGCTTGCATGCAGTGACAAGCAAGATATCGGGAAAAAAATCAGACATTAGAAACGCTGGTCTTTGTGTAAAAAATGTGTTCTTGGTTGTTTTGGTTCCTCATTCCTTTTTTCATGCATGGATGAAACTAGAGAGATCAGAGCTGGAACAACAGGAGACGATCTGCATTAACCTTTGGTCCTCAAATCCAGCAGGTTTGAGCATTAAGCCATCCTATAGGGGCACATATACAGTAGAAATCACATTGCTTGCCATCTATATTGCAAACACACTTTCATTGTAGTCTACTAAGCAGTTTATTTTCTATAAAGGGAAAATAATACTTTTGTTGCTGGTAGTGTAGATGGGGTGTTTAAAAAGCATTTTAAAGGGTCCGTAAATGCAGATAACGGCTGCGCTGTTCAGTATAGCGCCAGACAAAAGATGCTGCCGTTCGCCTCTATAGAATATATCACGCGCCTTTCTTCATCCTCTTACACATACACCAGGTTTTAATCTGAATTATTGCGCTGGCTAAATAACCTATATATTTATCTGCCTTCCACCCATGTCCATATTAGGATTCGTATATTTATAATCTGCAAATAGTCTTTGGTCAGACAGACAAATAGGACTCATATGGGATAAACATTGTTTTCACAGTTCTAGATATCACAGCATACAGTGAAGTTTTAATTACTTATGAAGAAGAGTCATGAATTAAATGGCTGGATATCTTTCTAAAGTGTCTGTGGTATGTAATGGTAGTCTTGCCGCAGCAGAAAGCCATTCAGACGTGTAGCAGACGGTGGGAGGAGGGACACTAATCCATTCATTCATGCACCTTACACACAGCATCATGTCTACACTCCCATTCGTTTACACTGATGAATATGTCTTTTTATGCAAAGTTTTGGCTGCATCTCAAAATCTAGTGAGCATTTTAGCTTTATGAAGGCTTGTTTTGTTATATTACGCTCTGTGTTTAAATTGCTTAGCCTGTTGTACACAACACTGGACAGTAACCGGTTTTGGCGACTCTGAGGGTATAGCTGGCATGCAAATGGGACCCTGTTGATAGTACAGGGCTACTCTGTGTGCTTTTAGTTTTTGTGCATGTGTATGAATGTTTTCGAAAAAGGAAGTAGTTGGATGTGCACCAGACCAGGCTGAGCACATAATGCTGTTTTTAAGAGGAAGTGAGTTTATAAGAAAGAATTACTGTTGCTGACTCATCTGGAGATTTGCGTCTGCATAAAAGGAACAATGTCTACAGTATATCTTGCAATTGGTTCTTGCATTTGTGTGAAGGAGAAAAAGAGATTAATTGTGTGCTTGCTAGTTTTTGTGTTTATTTGTCAATTTCACCAGGTTGATGTGTTTTACTTTAGTAAGCATGTGTTTGGTCTGTGTCTGTTTGTGCTCTAGTGACCCACTTGGCAGTCCTTGCTGTTATTGGCTAATGGTTCGGTACGGCCAATGGGGGGACAGTGTTTGGCCACAAACTTAACACTGGTGTATGAAGAAATCCCCCAATCTCTGATGTTAAACTGTGACTGAGAACGGGAGGTCTTTGTCTCTCCCATTCCCATTTTATACTGTGTCCCAGTTGCTGTTTAAACCTTAGCAATGGTTTTTCGATTATTTTTTAAGTCTTTGCATAAAAAAATATATGCATTGGTATAGGGGTTACTGTGGATACATGTACAATAACATCTCCAGTCCCTATTTCTGGCATAGAAAACATATAACAAAAGCTTTATTAAAAGAGTGAGAAATAAAGTTACTTTCAGTTGCACTACTAGGTTGATTAAGATATGTTATACTAAAATAATCAGTAACAAGAGCTCCTGACAAGCATTATTCAAATATCTCCCTAAAGATTAAATATATTGGCTTCAATTTTTTTACACAAAAGGAAATATGTTAAATAGATAAATGTAGATATTTTGGTGATACTTTACAAGAAGGCTTCAATTGTTGACATTAGTTAACCACATTAATTAGCATTAACTACCAATACTTGTACAGAATTATTTTAATTCTAATGTTTATTTCAACATTCAATAATACATTTTTTCCAAAAGTTGTATCTATTAACATTTTGCATTAGTTAATACTAAAAAGAAATTAACATGCAACACAAACAATTATTTTGTTATTAACTAACATTAGCAAAGATTAATAAGTGTTGTAAAAATATATAGTTACGTTAGCTAATGCATTAACTTAAGGGAACTTTAGGTGTTCCTAATAATGTTTAATGTAAATGAACTTTATATAGCTTTATGTAAGTTATATGCATCTTATGCAGTTTTATTATGCACCATATAAAGTTCTTGTCCAAAGTAGCCTTTCATGAAATGTCTTACATTAGGACAGGACCATTTGTGGTTATGAATACATGAATTATGCATGTATTGTGCAGATGTGATGTTAGCTTTTTAAGACCCTTGAGTTAAAGGCCAATGCAGATATATGCTGAGTGCCTGTCAGAGCCGCTTAGAACAACCAGATACATCATTCCTCAAGGTATGATGTTTCAGATGTCGTTTTGAAAGAAATACATGCCCAATGTCTCTTTCTGCAAATCTCCTCTATCTCTAGGCAAAACCCTTGGGGTCATGACATCATAGCATTTTAGAGGAAGTGGTCATAGAATGAAGGGGTAATATTTGTTACAGGAAGTCTCTGCGCTATTAATACCTGTGGCAATGTAATGGGTGTATGAGAGTATTACTATTCACTTTCTTTACTTTTAATCAGACCACTTTAATGTTATGCTGATATTTTATGATTAAAATGTAATAAAATTAGAAGTGAGTTAAGTAGTCTCATAATGCTAAGAACTAACATTAGCTCTTAAATGGCAATGGCACCTCTGTTGCTGGGAAATCTCAGTGCATGAAGAATATACTCATGAACATTGTTTTGTGAATATTTTGAGAGCTGAGAATGTGAACACAGCACAGTATATTTTGCAAAAGCAGTTTAATGTGATTTTTTAGGAGTTCACAAAAGCTGTTTTTTTCTTCCAGCTTTACCCCTGTAGACCACATGGGAACAAATGATGACGGCAACTATATGTATAAACTTTATTAAATTTCAGGATGATGGCATCAACTGCATAACTTTATTATGTGTCTGTAACACATTTTGATGTTGCTTGAGTTTATTTCAGTGCTGTCCTGTGAGGCAAGCTCTTGTCTTGAGATCTTTTGACAGGCAGGCCTCAGCTGTAGACAGGAGGCCTCTCTGTCCTTCACAGATGAGCACACACATTAACACACACATTAACACACACACACACTGTATCAAATCACAACTCTTTAAAAGCAAGCTGAACACAGACATTTCTTATCTATCACATATATAAATACACTCTTATAAATACATGACAGTATTAAAATATTGTCTGTGTACATGTAAATCTAAGTGGCAACTTTAACACACACACACACACACACACACACACACACACACACACACACACGCAACACTCTCCAGAGACTGAGGTAATTACACATGATCTGACATGTTGGTCCCATCTGTAAGGTGTCAGCTTTAAACTCTGGGGCTGCATCATGGCCTTTGTAGTTCGGGTGACAAATCAGTAAATGGTTTGGAGAGAATATTTTTATTAAGCTATATATTAAAAGTTAATAAACTGACGCATAGATTGATTAAATATGATTAATATGCATTCAGATTTATGTATATGCTATTTAAAATTGCCATTTAGATTTACATGTACACAGACAATATTTTAATACTGTCATGTATTTATATATGTGATAAAGAACTGTCTGTGTTCAGCTTTCTTTTATAGAGTGGTGATTTGATACAGTTTCAGCTTTTCCTGTGCTGAGGGTTTAAAATGAAGTGAAACTGATAAAGTGTGAGTCAGCTCTTAAAGCTTCTGATATAAACACACACACACTCATTCTAAAATACAGGCCTGTGCATTAACACATATTTTGCTGCTTTTCTTTGTCAGTTTCTTACAGCAAAACAATGTATAGCTTAACTTGTGCAGTACTAAGCTTATTTTACATTCAAACCACATTAATAATTAAGCTTAAAAATCAGAGTTAGTCTCTTGTCTTTTTGATATGCATGGGAAACACTTAGTGCTGAACTAAAACAGTATAGTGTAACAGTATAGATTATAGATTACATATCATATGTCATATATACTTAGAACATGATGGTCTGTGAACCCAACCCCACCTGTGATGTGCACATATGTGTTCTTGTGTGTTAGGTTCCCCTCATTTGCATTTATATTTATGCATTTGGCAGATGCTTTTATCCAAAGTGCATTTAAGATATTCATTTTATGAATATGTATATCCTGGGAATCAAACCCATGATTTTGGCATTAATAGCATCATGCTTTACTGCTGAGCTACAGGAACTGTGTACTATACTGTAGTTTAAAAAGCTGTAGTTTTTGTCAAAATACTCAAACAAAAGAATAATATGGCTTATAATGCATCTTACAGTGCATTTGTCACAGATATGCATATATTCTGTAATAATATACTGTAAATATGATCACCACAGGAGATAAATGCCCATATTTAACACAACTACGGTGAGCATTGACTTGGATATTGCATAAGTCTTTAAGGTCTTTAACATTAACAACCATTGATGTCTGTTTCCTTTAAGTTTCCTTTAAGTCAAAAAGCTTATTTTGTTTTTCTACTCTAATTCTACACCATTATATGGTTAGTGGCATTTTATTATTCAGTATCCAGAGAGACAAATTACCCATTTTGGGCTGTAACCCACCAGTTGGCAACAAGATTAAGACACAAATCCACAGTGACAGCCAGGGCTATTTGGTTTGTGTATGTGTGGCTGTGTGTGTGCTAGGTCCCATTCTTATCCTGTTATCCTAAAAGGGTGCCAATGTGTCCTTGACGACTAGAGACAACACGATAACCACACGCCTCCAACACCCCTCTTTACTAATGATAAGAAAGAGTCTGTTAAATAACCAGTGTAACTTGGGTTGTGTTTAGGATAGTTGCAACAAAAAGACTAATGGTATATCAGAAATAGTCATAATCACAAAACAGTGTCAACCCAGATTTTTCACACAGTTTTATTAAAATATTTTTATTGCAGTAGTTATAAAAATAGTGAGGACACTTTCACCTCTGTTTTTATATCAAGCTAATTATTTTTCCCCCAACCCTAAATCATATACTCACACAAACCTCATTATAATTAGTATTGCTATTTTTCATTCAAAAACAACCAGAAATGTATTATCTATTATGTATTATGTTTCATAATCCAAGTTTGTGCTTTTGCACTTTATCTGTGACATGTTATATAGCTGTCTGCCGGTCTGTCTGTGAAACAGTATTAAGGAAGAAATACAGATTCACTTCATTCAGACTCTTTTCAGTCTTTCTGTGTGTGCCTCTCTCTCTTAAACACACTCCGTCCTCAGTTTTAATATAATTTACTATTATGTAACATTCATTCAGTATAATAAAAATGAGCTCTTATATGGACAGAGCGTAAGAGTTAAACAAGAAAAATTACATAAAGCATGAGAAAGTCTTTATTGTATTATTTCAACCTGTTTCTTAGACTTGTACTGTCAATATATAAATGCAACATTGTAATCCAGTAAAGCTTTGTTGACTTTAACATTGATAAGAAGAGGTTTCTTGACTTGTTAAAATCTCTGTGGACTTCGGAGTTGTAACATGTTTATATAATTTAATTAGCAGTGAAGTTTGTCTATGAGTGTATTTGTTGAGTTAGAAATGTAGCATTAAAATTAAAAAATATGTGTGTGCATACCCACATTTTAATTTTTCTATAGCTTTGTAGTCATGTTTTTGGCCCGGAACCCTTTGATTTAATTAATAGTAATAGTAATTTTAAACCAAATTTTTGTTTTGTGTTTTTCAACCAATGGCAGAAGGGGAGATAGGAATTTTTAGGAATCCTGTCTGATAGCACAGGTTTGTTGTAGTGTAATGCTGACAGTAAACATTTATTCAGCCTTGAGTTCTTATGGTGTTTTGCCTGAAGTTTGTTTGCCACACAATTTATCTCTCTGTCCTTGCTGAAATACTGTATGTTTCTGTTCTTGTTAAATATTTGTTTTTTAAAGTTTTTTATTTAGGTTTCAGTTTGGTTATAGAAGAAAATTCAGTGGCAGCACTAGTACACAAACCAAACACCAACCACAATTAATCTGCTACAAATGGAATGGTTTATATATTGTATTTATATATTTTATATATGGTTTATATATATATTATATTTATATAATGGAAAATATATTGTTTTAGAGAGAAAATATAAAGGAAAAACACATTATCATATTCATTGAACACATGGGCCACTGTCTGTGTGTCAGAAACATGAGCCTGACACCTCTCATGAAGACATTAAGGAAGTCTGGTCATAGCCTCTACCATCTCTACTGGCCTAAACTGCCTGCATTAAAAACGTGTGTGTGTGTGTGGGTGGGGTGGAGACCTGACCCCTTCTGCTAAGCAGCTGTGCCTCTGTGCTGTTAGCATTGTTTAGGTTCGAAAGAGGAAGATCACAAAGAGGCAAGAACAAATGAAGTGATCATAGCTGATAGCTGTTAAACTATCTTATGCACACACACACACACACACACACACACACACACACACACACACACACAAAGAGATAAGCAAAAAGAAAGAGAGAATCGTTTTCCTCACTCAGCTCTCTTTCATTGGTTTTGTGCCAAAGATATAATGTAGTTCAGACACACACACATACACACACACACACACACACACAGACTGTGTACTGGAGATGCTGAGCTGATATTAGAAATGTCGCTGTCTAGAGGAATTCCCATCAATTCATCCCTCTATCGCTTCCTTTGTCTCGCTGTCTCTCTCTCTGTCAGCACTCATTTACATACACACATATATTCTGTCTTGATGTGTAATATTCACTACACTGCATTCAGGGTGTTTTAGTGTAGTAAGATACAGATATCTAGTTATGTGAATGATTTTAAATATACATGCTGTTATATAGTTACAGTATGTGAATCATTTCTCTAATTCCTGTATAATTCATGATTAGAATATAAGAGGAAGAGACAGGTTTGAATTAGAAACTCAGTCTCTGGCCATCGCTGTGGAGACAGTTGGAAGTGATTGAGGCGTCTGTCAAACTTCCCCAAATCTGTTGATCTATTTACAGTATACAGTGCTGCTGTTTCCTTCAGAAAACAGGCATTTTATGAACTGAAACGCCAGCTGTGCACATTCTGGTCCTTTCAGTATCTCTCTGTGTACAGTAACTGTGTGTGTGTGTGTGTGTGTGTACAGGTTTAGCTGTATGCCCTCAGTTGCATAGTGCAACATCATGACAACCAACTTTCGTTGACATTTTAGATAATGGTCCTCAATGATACATTTTACCGGTCTTCACCAAATTAATAGCGCCATAACTCGGCAATATTAAGTTTTTACCTCACTAATATAAAGTGTGTGTGTGTGTGTGTGTGAGAGAGAGAGAGAGAGAGAGAAAGAGAGAGACAGAGAAAGAGAGAACCTGTGGCTGTTTCATGGAAAAATGGTCACATGCTTTATAGTGGGTGGTTTAATCTCCAGATTCCTCCAGAGTGTCAGGCTGTTTGGAAAACAGGAAATATCAATTGAAAATGCAACATTAGAAATGCTTGCTGATATTTAAGAATATTTTATTATTGAAATGTGCAGTGTGAGAAGGATGTAAATAACGGAAAGCCTCATTATGTGTGTTGCACTGCTGAATCAACATGACCATGTTTCTGACTCTTATCAGCCGACTGAAGGTTGTTCAAGAGGAATGTCTGAGGTGGAGTCAGCACAGTTTGGGTTGGTAACGGTTGCCAGGCAACACTGTTCAGTCTGTAATAGTTGCTAAGCAACACAGCTTCAGGTTGGCAACGATTGCTAGAAATGTGTGGTTTTCTCTGCTTACCTCTCATTGGTTAAAGACTGCCAAGCCCATAAAATGTAATGAAATTTTACTTGCTGCAAATTTAGCATGTCTGCTTAAAGCCTTTTATAACACACACACATACTGCTTTTTTCAAAGAGGATGTAAATGTGAACTATAGAGGAAGTTAGCAACATGACTTTTCTTCTACATTCATGTCTGCTGCTATGGCAACATCAGGGTAATAGCAGCCCAGTTGTGATTTAACTTGTTTCTGTTCTAGGCAGTTGTTTGTTTGAACTTGAGATTAAGGATGAGGGCTAACCGGATTCAATACACTTTAAAAACAAGCAGACAGAGTTATCAGATGTTGTTGTTTACATACACTAACATTTTTGGTTTTCTTAGTATTTGCATAAAACCACGTAACTGCATAATGTGGTTTTATATTACAATAACAGTGTGAAAGTGAAAAGAACTGTATGGGAGACCATATATCTTTATTATATGACTAAATATAATAAAGCTATATTATATGTTTTTTATTATAAAGTTAAATATTATATTGCTCCTAAATAAAGGCCATTGTGAACCCGAAAAAAAATGTGTAAAGATTCACTGTTTCAAAAAGATCTCATAGCTCTTAAAGTGTAAAAAAATGAAAGTTGTTTGTTTTAGTGGCTTCAGGAAAACAACTGTACATCTGTTACTGTGTATGTGTGCTAAACTGCTGCTTCCACAGAAACTCCTGCAGGGAAAACTAATCAAACCCTGTGACACATGATCAATCTTTCTCCCTGTAGACCAGTCTTGAGCAGCAGAGCCTTTACAGTTCCTGTATGTTTAGTATAGTACACTGGTATGCATGCAAATAATCAATGTGATAATCAATGTTCATTAGTGTGTGTGTGTGTGTGTGTTTAAATATCTTTCAGCTGGAAAATTTCATATTGAACTCTTCTCGGTATTTAACTTGATCTTTCTCTTGACAGATTTGTCGAGAAACCGCTTCTGTGACGTCCCTCCAGAAGTTTGTATGTTTGCACCGCTGGAGTCATTAAACCTCTATCACAACTGCATAAAGATCATTCCAGAGGGAATAATCAACCTACAGATGCTCACGTACCTGAACATCAGGTAATACCATCATTATGATCCATATGCCTGTCAATAACGCTGATGGTCCATCCATATATTCCTCAATATTTTAATTCCTCCATTTCTAAGACAATTGTAAGATCTTTCTCAGAGATCCCTCTTATGTTACTTGTAGTTGTTCAGGCTTTTTATTCTGTTTTTATTCTAAACATTTTTCACATTAACAGAGCATATGAATTAACTGCAGATTAAATTATGCGTAGTTGGTAAAAACATAAACCGTAACTTTTGCTTATCTATCGTCACCTCTGTCTGAATCATAAAATTTCAGGTTACTATCCGTTTAGTACTTTTTATTTTTATGCTGAAGTCAAATAATGCCAAATTGATTTCCCAGGAAATTGGAGCTGATAGACAAAATTATAAATCATTATTATAAGCTTACCGTGTCAAATTAGGGTAAGGAGACCATTTTAAACAGTGAGTGAACTGTTATGTACTTGCTTAATAACTGTATTTTATTTGTTTGATTAAAAAAGTTATGGACTGCAGCTTTAATGAACCGGCAAGCTCTGATTCTATTCCACTAATTTTGATTAATATAGTTTGTTATCTGGATATCTAATGCACTGATGTGTATATCTGCAGATTTAGTGTATTGCAAAGTTTTTGTATTTTGTATTATTAAACACACATTCCTGAAAGTCTGAATTCACACCAAATCATTTACAGTATATATGTTTATTTACATTTGGAGAGGGACTACTAACTTTTAGCTTTAGTTTAATTGCGCACATAACGCCAAGTTCTGGTTTAAGTGATAATGTCAGTAGTGATACCCTATGAAATGCCTTGTTAGTCTTGGACAACATTAAATCTGTTTCTGGGAAACCATCCATACAGACGATTTTCTGAATCCTCTAGTACAGATTAGGTTTTGCTGATGTAATTTCAGTGACATGCTCTGCTTTTGGAGACAAGAGCAGACAGCTGTTACTCAGAAAGAGACAAATGAAATGTGCAATCTGACAGGGTAAAGATTTTTAATCAGAGTGACTTCTCTGGAGAGCATGTGAAAGAGAAACAGGAGTTCTGTGGAGAAGAGATGAAATAGGGGGTGAGTGAGAGTGTTGACTTGATGCATCAATAATAATGAAAGAATGATCTTAGAATTGATCTTAGCTTTAGTGATTGCATCTAGAATAAAACTCTTAGAATTTTAAGACAAAATTTTAGGGAAACACTTTAAAACGTCAGTTAATTGGTTAACATTATATCATGCTCAAAGCCCACAAATAATAGACTAAGAATACTGATGACTCATCATGCACTGCAGTTGTGCAATAAAATTCTCTTTAAAATGAGTGAAATCAATTATCATTTCAGTTAAAAGTTCATAAAGCTAAAGAAGTATGCCTTAAGTGTAGAGCATATCATTACAATATGTCAAGCGATGTATAGGTGCACTGGTGACCTAAACACAACATACACTGATGACTAGCAGCCTAAAAGTGCTGTACAAACAGCAAAACAATTAAACATTAAAACACATATGACAAAAATATATGACATCTGTCATACTGAGTTAAACACCACAGAGTAAAATAAGTTTTAAGACTGGATTTAAAAGCCGGCAGTATCTAAGCCTGCCTAACATAGAACTCCAAATTCAGAGTTTTGGGGATGCACTTTCAAAAGCAGTCCTCACTCCTGACACAACCAAAAGCAAATAGTCAGCAGGAATACTCTAATGGAGCTAGCTCGCCCATTTAAAGATATAAATACAGGCACTAAAATCTTAAAAATCAATTCTAAACTAAAACGGAAGCCACTGAAGGAAAAGCCAATATGGGTGAAAAGTGTCTTGCGTGTGTGTTCCTGTTAACTCTTCTGTATATATGCTTATTCTTGGCTCCTAAGGCAAAATGTTAAATTATTTGTAAGTCACTTTAGAAATGAATGAATGTCAATGTAAATATACTGGAGACCAGCATCATACATAATCCTATAAATATATATACTGGTAAAAAGGATCCTAAACAAAATATATGCTGGTGATAAGCATTGTCAGACTTTCACTTTCACACTTTTAAAACTTCTACTGATTTTTAAAAAATGTGAAACTCAGTTTAATTGACTTCAGTTGCGGTGAGGTGCAAAGTGAGATGATGAATAATGTTCAATGAAGATTAAAGTTAATCCTTGCGTTTTGATGTTTCAGTCGGAACCAGTTGTCCGTTCTGCCCAAGTTTCTTTTTAATCTTCCTCTGAAAGTGCTGGTGGTCAGTAACAACAAACTTCTGTGTGTTCCTGAGGAGATTGGCAAGGCCAAAGACCTTATGGAACTGGTCAGTATGTCATTATTCTATACATTCCATAAACATGTATGTTTCTATGATGTCAAATGACACAATTATCCCACAATGACACCATATATTTGATGGTAACAATGCAACAGTGAGTGAAAACAACACTGCAGTTATGTAGTGACAAGGCATTATACATAATGTATGGAAAACATAATAGACTGACAGCGCATACACACTATACATACAATCATTTACAATTTATGTACAGTAGTGCATATATTACACAGCAGGTAAAATGCATAAGCACTTGATTAGTTGCAGAGTGGTTTAATGTATATGAAATGAATGTATATGAAATGAATAACAGGCAGTGATTAGGTACAGTATGTGACCATTAAGATCCATTTGCTGTCAGCATGCTACTGTCCAGCCTAAACTAATAGTGTCCAGTGTGGAGTAATAAAAGCGTTTCTGTTATTTGTTAATGTTTTCTGTGTTCAGGACATCAGCTGTAATGAAATCCAGGTGCTTCCTGCTCAGATGGGGAAACTCCTGGCGTTACGGGAGCTCAACATACGAAGAAACTGCCTTCAAGTGCTGCCAGATGGTACAGATACAGTCACACACATGCACCAACAAAAGCATCAATCATGTGACACTTTAAAAACTTAATTAGATTAAAACTCACAAAAATTCACATTTGCACATTCTGTGTGGTATATTTTATTTCTACATATGCATCTCCAACCCCATGCGTGTCTGTATTAAATATTTTGGTTAATTTAATTAGATTATCAGTAGGAGTGTAGCTAATACTATCAGCACAGTTTAAAGAATTGTACAGCATTTATTGACCAGTAATTCTGTAAGAGGACACGTATCATTCCTGTGGCCTGTAACTCAACTAGTAGAGCCTTTCGTTAGCAACGTAAAAGTCATGGGTTCGATTTCCAGGGAACATGCATACTGATATAAATGTATAGCTTAAATGCACTCTGCCAAATGCATAAATGTACATGTATCATTAAATCTCCTTTTTTTTTTTATTTTATTTTACTCTTTTCTTCACAGAATTGTCTGATCTGCCATTGATCAGGTTGGATTTCTCATGTAATAAAATCACAGAGATTCCTTCATCTTACCGCAAACTCAGGCAGTTACAACACATCGCTCTTGACAACAACCCCATGCAGTCTCCGCCTGCCCAGGTGTGTCCGCTCATTTGTTACTGTGTGTCTATAAATCTAAAGTTGAAGAGTTGCTCAGGTGGTTCTAGGGTGTCTATTAAGTCTTGTCTGTTGGCGCCATCCAGTGGCTGACCGTGTTAACTCCATAAATCACTCTACCAAAGGGGCTTCATGGTGGTCAGTGGCTGTCAAGTTCTGTTGAGCTTTTAAACACTGCAGGACTTTGTTACCCTTCTATTATATTAAGATAATTTTGGGCTTTTAACGTTACACGGTTTCTATATATAAAAATATATACTTAATTATATAAATACGTAATTGTGGTATTAGAACCAGGCATTGTCTATAATATAAAACATAATAAAAGCACATTTTCAGTTTGAAAAAATAAATAAAGAATACAATATTTAAAAAGAAGTTTTTGCCTTTCATCTTGGTTATTTTAGGATTGTATGCTGCTTTAAATAGTTTTTCTGCAAATTTATGAATTATATATCTGACTTATAAATTGAATCAGAATTAAATCTGATTTGAATCCAACCTCCCTTCTAGCTCCCCCCATGATTTTAGATTGTTCCTTGAAAAGTATTTTTGATTTTAGATTTTCCACACACCTGACTTGAGTGTGTATAACTAACACTACACAGCAGTAACCAGACAGACTGCAGGCAATTCCCTTGAATATGTGCTTTACTCACAGAGGTGAGGACCTCATCTCAGTCACAAAGGATCCCCATGGCCTAAAATAATACAACAGTTTATGTAGAATAGGTGGATGACAAAAGTGACATCATTTTTTCTAATATGATCTTCATACATGCCAAATATATTCCATGTGTGACAAAGCAACTTTGGTTTTTGATCACTTCAGCTTGTCGCTTGGTGTTATTATATTAACAGCCGTGTAGCCTTGTCATATGCATCCAGGCTTGCAACTGAAAGGTTGCTGGTTTGATCCCTGCCAGCAGTAAACCACAAGCCATTACTTAAAGCCTAACCTAAGAATCAAAGATTCTTCTTTGTAGCTGTGGTGAAGGTCTGGTGTGATGTTCAGTGAACTATCATCTCATCAGACCAAAAGCTCCTCTATGTTCTTGAGTTTCTTTCCTCTAGCTCACGTGTGAGATGCTGAGATCTATAAGAAAAGAAAGGATTTCATCTAGCCTGAAGCTGATAATTAAACATAAATCTGTCATATGTCCCCATAAAGTGGCTCTCTGTGCCCCGGCACGTAGTTTTTAAGGATGGCCTGTTTTATCTACTTTATCTACTTTAACTGATATTAACCTAGTTTCAGATTGCTTGAAGGGATTTGCGGTTTTGATGCAGTTTTTCTTTGGAAATGATCTTTGGAGATGCTCCCAGACCTAAAACTCATAAAACACTTTAACTGCAGACAGGTAGACTCCAATCCAAAGTGATTATTTTACTTGAAGTATAATAAAAACGTAATTTTAGCATAAAGAGCAAGTTTACAAGGTTGTTTAGCAACGTAAGGAGGGTGATTTAAGCAATCTTATTAAAATATAGTTTAATGACATTGGATTCCAAGGTGAAACACAATGACTAAATAAAATTTAAACGCACTATAATGTAATATACAGTTTATGTTTGTAATTTCTGTGTTTAGAAATGGTCATTTTCATTCTTTTTAATGAAATTGAAATTGTCATGAGAATGAGATTGTCATTTTCATTCTTTTTATCTTTGTTTTCAGATCTGTCTAAAAGGAAAGATTCACATCTTTAAGTATCTGAACCTGCAGGCTTGTCGTCTGGATAAAAAACCAGACACACTCGACTTGCCCTCGCTGGGAAAACGCTGCTTACCTCAGCAGCTGACAGACAGGTAGTCACGTACTTGCATTGTTTTGATGTTCCCAACTCATCGTGGTTTTGTTAACACGGTTAAATTACACCAGCTTTGAATACCAGGAAACTCAAGAGTCTCGTAAAACATGTTGACAACATACACTTGTAACTGATGAGTTTTTATCTAACACAATGGTGATTCACATTTAAAGCATTCCTCTGCCTACCTCATATAGGTCACGTACCTTCATTTTCTTATTTGTATGCTTTTTTGCTCTGTTTTTCTTCTACCTGTGTCTTATAGTTTGGATCTACATACTACAGGTGTATGTGTAAGGTTTTTCATACAGGAGAATTCATACATTTTGCCATTTTAAGACACAGTTTATTTTGCACCTAATTTACTTAAGGAATTATGCAAATCGGTAACACAAAAGTGTAATGATGGTGATGATGATTTTGTTTGTCTCTTTATGTATTTATGTAAATGTGTTTTTCTAGTATGGAAGATTTCTATCCCAGTAAAAATCATGGTCCTGACTCAGGTATTGGCAGTGACAATGGGGACAAAAGGCTATCGACTACAGAGGTAAACACACGCACACAAAGACATATGTTGGCATATGTGGTTTATGAAGACTCTCTATAGATGTAATGGTTTTTATACTGTACAATCTGTATATTCTCTCCCCTCAGCCTCCAACCTAGCCCTCACAGAAAACTTCTGACTTCTAACTTCTGTTTAAATTAACAAAAAAATACCATTTCGTATGTCTTTAATTGATTTAGTTTATGAGGGCACAGAAAGCCCCATAAACCATGTTTGTGTTGTTATACGCATGTCATCGTAAGCAACTGTATCCTCGTAAACCACATATTTAAACCCACACACACCTCTTTTGCCCAAACAAGTTCATATAGCAGCCATATTGATAAACCTCAGCTATTTCCTAGTACCTCCACCTAAAATAGCCCTTACTTCATGTTGCTTTTACGATTTATCCCATTTATTTTCTTCTGATCCATCTCATCACCTTGAATGACAAAGACTAAAACAGTAAAAATCTGACATTGCAAGTAATTCTTTAGTCATCCGCTAGAGGGGGCAACCAGTCTAGTTCGCTCATATACACTTAATGCACAGCTCTGAACCAGAAATCTTCAAATAGCATCATGTTTTTTATACAGAGAACTTTCAACAACAGTGAGATGCATTAAAACAGTAAGAAATCTGGAACCAAGCAGCAAGCGCTTCATTACTAATAATGAGGCACAAGTTCCACATGAGTCATTTTATAGAGTCGAATGCACAAAAACAGCTGTTCTGCTGTTCTGTGTTGGTGAACTCTTATTGGCTGAGTGTCCTGTTCCATAGAATTTAATTATGTTTCTGTTCTGTGGAAAAGTCTTTCATCCCCTCTTTGTCTAAAAAAAGTCCTGTCAGGAATAAAATAATTATTTTCAACCCGCAGCGTTGATTTGTGATGAAGTGCTTTGAAAGGTATTCTGTCTATCCTTAAGGCAGGTGTTCACTCATCTCATGTGTGTCAGCCAGCGTACTTGTGCTGAGCAGGTTTCTGCAGGTTATTGAGTCTTTTAGTGGAAGTGATCATGGCCCTGTAACTCACCTATTCTTTTTACTGTATATGAATTAATAACCCTGCTAGAACAGCTAAAGCTAACAAAACTCTAAGGCTAATCTAAAGTTTATCACACAACAAGGCAAGTCCTTTATTTATGTATTAGACACGATCATAGACAATTTCGTACAGTGGTGTGATTTTCTTCACATTTAAAATTAAGCAATGGTTAAAATATGTTTTACCTCAGGTGAGTTTGTACCTCCAAACAAGTATCCTTGTCTTATTTAGCAGGTCTAGCATCATTGAATGTTTTTGTTAAACAGTGTTGCAGATAATGCATTTCTGGGGCTATATGGGTGCATTGTTTTTTTACTATTTTACCTGTCTTTAAAGTCTGATCAGGTGTAACAGCATTGTATGGGAACATAGTTCAGCTGAAATCCTTGTGCAACTCACCATGACAGTAATAGGGTGGAAAATCAAATAAGCAGAATGAGTGACCAGGAACAGCCAAAGCCAACATTCGCTGTCATTTTTGGGAAATGGGCAGACAGGGCTTCCCCACTGTTAGACCACTCCAATGATTGCTACAAATGTTTAAGTGAACACATAAAAGAAATTGTCATTTAGAGAAAATAAGAAAGCCGTGAGCTAATGAGCCACCAACAGTTTGTAGAGTTTAAAAACCCCCCACCGGTGGATAATGAATGAATTATGTCACGTTATCAGTTCTGTCTGTAGAACTGGCACCACATCTAGCATTGAAATATTGTACTTCTGGTAAAATTGTATCTTCATACGGCTGATGTTTATTGTCATTTTTGATTTTTCGTTTCTATGTTCGCCTCACATTGTAAGTTGCTTTGGATAAAAGCGTCTGCGTAATGCCTAAATGTAAATGTAACTGATGATCCAGTTTGATAGAGGGCATTTTTTTGCGGAAAATCTAATCTTCCTTCTGTGTGTCTGTGTGTAACCAGCCATCAGATGACGACACTGTTAGTCTGCACTCTCAGATATCTGAGACAGCACGAGCAGACGCACACATACTTCTCACAAAGCTGGACTCAAACAAAGGTGTGTGTGTATTCACTGTTAGACTTATTAGCATTAGTTATTATACATGTAATTACTGGCTAATCGCTGGTCAGAAAGTATTTTAGATTGTACCTATTACATTTTTAGTAACACCTTCATCAAGAAAAGTGATTAAATAACCATTTTTTGCACTTTTGCCTCTGGGTAATAAACTTATTTTCTTTACTTTGCAAATAGTGCACGTGAGATGGAAACACAATGGCTAATAATGAGGCGATAGCTTTAAACAAATCAAAAGTTTTCTCTGGGTCACGTCACGTTTGTGGTTTTCTGTATAAGGATTTTTTTTTTTCCTTATTTGTTGAAAGACATATTTGCTTTGGAGAACTGCCCTGAGAAATTCAAAATAAAAGTAGAACAATTAGAGTCATAAATTATTTGTATGTTTTGAATAATTGTGTAAATGTTTATCTTATGTAAAAGCAACATTGTGCAATAGCGGAGTAGTTCCATAAACAGTAAATATGAACGCAGCTTCTATGCAGAATATGCCATTGACATATTTTATGTCATATATTACATTATCTTTAATTAAATAGCTAAAAAGGTAATATATGTGTTTGTAATGTTAGTATTGAGATCTATGATGCATATGTGTGTGTGTGAGACTGCCAATTCATTGTTTTTTCCTCATACGTCTATTTCACCAACTGATGCTGGATTGTGTCCAACACTTTTACTCTTTTTATTTATAAGTCACAATAAATTTCGCCAAAGTTCTTTTGCCACAAAGCCAGTTGTTATTCCAGGGAAGCCAGGCTTGTGTGTTATATTAACTCCAGTTACAGTTTACAGCTATGTGAAAATCAGAGATGATAATAGACAAGTCTTAGAAGTGCATCAAAGCGTAACACTTTTGACAGTGTGATGTGTTTATCTGCTAATTACAAAGTAGAACTGAAAGTGTCAGATTGTACATCTCTCACCATAGTGTTCTTGTCTGCAGACCAGGACCCATATGACTTTATTGACCCAAATCCAGATGAAGAGGGTCTTTCTGAGGGAGATGTTCACCACAATGCACCCTATGTGTCGTGCCTAAAGGTATATACAAACCCACAGATGTTCACGTCTATAATGCACACCGGTCTGTAGATCACACGCCAGAACATGTATACACACACACACACACTCAATGCAAATGTGTTAAAATACCATTATTAGCATCATTAAACATGTCTGTTATTTAATGACCTACCTCAGGGAATCAGTCCCAGTTGAATAGGGCTGTAGACAGTATCTCATACAAGCTTTTTCTCTTTTGTCTTTAGGAGCTTGAAAGGGTTCTAAAAACACACCAAAGCAAGGACAAAGAGAACTGGAAAGAGGAGTCTGGGTAAGTGTGATTCATTCTTGTATGAGAATGATTAAAGACCATTAACAACACAAAATGAGTCTGACTGGTGTTTTAGGTGCTGGCTCATTTTCAGGTTGGTATATGTTGTCACATTCATAGTCAGAGTTCCCGTGTATAATCTCAGATCCCATTCAGAGTCACTCAGAGTTTCTGTTCACAAATGTCTGTTTAAGCTACTTACTCATGCATGTGATCTGGATCTTATTATAAAATTGGCATGAATTCCCACTTTCAAA
The DNA here is from genome assembly GCA_036877625.1 of Ambastaia sidthimunki. Taxonomy (NCBI): domain Eukaryota; kingdom Metazoa; phylum Chordata; class Actinopteri; order Cypriniformes; family Botiidae; genus Ambastaia; species Ambastaia sidthimunki. The sequence goes on from JAZGTK010000145.1 coordinate 99,241, forward strand.
GTTTACAGAAGCTTTTTAAAATAAACCTAAACAGAATTACTTCTCCTAACTGCATTTTTACTGATATTCTTATACTAGCTGAGATAATAAGTACCATAAATGAAGGAATGTCTTTCTTATTACTGAATAGACTTTATTAATATTCACATTTCAAATTCATTTTTACATTATAGCGGTGCCCTAATGCTTAAATCTTGGCTGCTGAACCAAAGACCACCATGTTGTTGAGGTTACATGAACTGGTGCCGTGTTGTCGGGTGCTTATGGACTGTGTAGAATGTGTTTGTGTTTCTATAGCTGGTGGAGTGTGATGCAAGCAGTGCCTGGTCATAAGTTCATAAGAGTCACTTTGGATGAAAGCATCTGATAAATGCATGAATGTTTTTTGGTACAAGGCAAATAACCATAATGACATAAAAAGAAATAGACTCTTTAAACAGAAATTTTGAAACTGCTGACAGCATGTTGTATTTTTAAAGACACAGTGTTCCAAACAAAGTGTAACAGCCAAGAGCCTTAAAGACAATGCTTGTAGTTTTCAATGAGTGCATAAGCACTGAAAAGATTGATCTCAGCTTCTTTCTGCTCTTACTCTAATCTGACTGCAGTATTTTGTAAACACATTTGATCCACGTTTCACCCAGATGTTCAGTTTTTCACGCATGCACCACAGATTTAGAGGAATGATTTGGACTTACACTGTATCTACATTGACACAATAGCTTAAGCACAATTGTTTAACTGGATGTGTTAAAACTGCATGATGTTCACTAAACTGACACTGAAGCTGTGAGCTTGACTTCAACAACTACTAAACTGCTTAGAAATAAAATGAATTTAATAACATTTATTTGCTTTATGTTTGTATCACTACAGCTGCTAATTTGGTTAGAAGTAAAATGTTTATTTAGGGTGTTTCTAAACCTGGCTTGTGTGAAGCCTGTCTCATTTTCTCCATTGGTTCAGTTTGTTTAGGCATATATGAACATGACACACAGTCACACCAAAATAATCAGAACCTGCCTGAATGAGGTGGTACTGGCCCAACTGAAAACAAACTCTTGAGTGGATCGCATACAGTGAAGAAAGCAATCTGACCCTAAACTTGAAGCTATTGTCTGTTTATCCTGATGGATGGACCACTTTGATTGGAATCATGGGAAATAAACAGGTGTACTCTGACCAATGAAAAGCCAGTTTACTGGCACGTGACGTGTATTAATACATTTTAGTCCGTTTGGAAAAGTTGCAACAATGTAGCAATTTTAGTCCTTGTTTCGGAATCTACAGGTCTGAAAACACCATTTAACTAGTAGACCTGTGACCTTACTTAAATATATAACTAATGTGTTTTCATAGCAGTGTATTATGTAAGCAATGTAAGTTATGTAAGTTATTATGTAAGTAAAATCCTTTTTTTAGGCAACTAGAGAAAATAAAGTAGCTGGAATAGCTTTGCAGCCCATCAGTGGAAGCTTTGACATGAGTTTCCATGACGTGTTGCAAACCTGAAAGATTTGTGTGTGTCTTCACATTTTTTTTCTCATTATTTTTAGCACGATTACTTGGAACAGGTGGGGCAGATTCTCCCTGACGTACATAAGCCCTAACATGTTAACAAAGCATTAACACCGTGTCTTTGATTACGCAATGCATTGTGACATGATATGTGTGTATACAGTGTGTATACAGAAACCATAATGTGGTGAAGACAGTCTACAGGGCTGTAATGTGTAATGAGTGTTGTCACAGTACACTCTTCAAATAAGAGTGATGACTTTTTTATCTCGCTTCTGGACTTTTTACAGTCAACAGTCGGGTGCTTAACACTTGCTTCACGCTTCAAGCTCATGTGCAAAGTATTGGCAGAATTCTTACTATGGAAATGTGCCGTGAAGCAGCAGGTCTATGCCAGTTTCACCAGAAGTAAAATATTATTCCAGTGTTGTCCATTGACGATGATTTTTGTTTCATTTGTTTGTTGTGACAGCAATTGTGCAGTGTTGACGTTAAGAATGTTACGTCTGCTGTGTTGGCGTGATATGTTTGTACCTCTGTATTCCAAAGAATAAAAGGTTATGTGATCCAGAATTTCCTTGCGTTCTAAAGAATCGTAACGATATAGAAAGCATAATTGTTTTGCACCAGTGGCGTTTATCATTATTGTGTCGTATTTAGATGTAATTTGATCAGTTTTTGACTTGCACATCGTTCCAGATTAAAAGCTAAGCAGACGGGTCTTATTTGGATCTTAATTCCTGTTATCATAAAAAATAAAGAACAAAGAGCCTAAGAATTAGGGTTTAAGTATTAATGTGAGATGAGATTAATGTCACATTAGATTAATGTGTTAAACAGTTACATGATTGTTCTAAAGTAATATTGAAAACATGTGTAGCTGTTAATACATGCTTTAGATGTTAACTCTTGTAGGAGCTGCAGGTTCGATTTTGACCCACCTTGATTCTGGTCCACAGGTGGAGTTTCACATCACAGTCTTCTTATAACACAAAGTTTGTATTTCATAATTTTCCAGAGAACTTGAGAAGGTGTTAAGAAGAGCTCTTATCGGAAATTTCCCAGATTCCAGTATTGAAATGCGCAACAAAGCACGTCATAAAATAAATTACGAGTTATAAGCGATACTCGAGGTGTTATGGTTCAACGTTGGGTCAACGTTTGAATGGGTCTTTGTGTCACTATGGGTGCAGTCTACCAAATTTGGTTCCTTAACTGCTTTGTCGTTTAGGTTAGTGAGACGCTCTAATACCTTATATGGTAAAAAGGGTGGAGTCAAAGAAATAATAATATATGAATTGTGTATTTTTTTTACCTTATTAAATGCATTAGCCAATAACTTATTACCAAAAGGAATATTTTTCCACAATATTCACATTTCTGCACAATTGTTTTGTTTATGATGTAGGAGGAGTTCTGTAAAATATCTAAAAAGCAGGAATGACAACATGATGTGATGCAGATCAGAACAATGTTAACATATGGGCATTTAGTTATAACTACAGAGCTGATTTATAAGTACATAAGAAGTATAACAATTAGCAATGGGAAAAATAACAGAGCATTTATAGCTGATCAAATAAGTAATATTGATATTTAAAGTGCACTATTCAAAAACACATTAAACCAACAAATACAAGTGTTTACCAACGTTATAGTTCAAATGCAATTGAAAGGTTCATACCTTATTAAGGCCTGTTAACTTCCCCTGAGTTCAGTTAGACATGCACGTTAATACCACACAGCTGTTAGCCAATAAAAGAATATTTATCATCCTAAGACAACTGGGTAACGGACCACGTTAAATAGGACATAAATGCATTTACATAGATCGTAACCAATTTCCATCAGTATTTGGTTGAGACACTATTTCTACTCAGACCTTTATGAAAAACTGTCACAAGAGCTCAGATCTTAAGCAGGTGACTGAAATATGATCTTAATATTGCAAGCAGGGTGGTATAAAATTTCTTAAAATAGGACAAGGACAGGAACACTCTTCTTTTGTCTCTTTTGTGTCTCACCCACTCTGTTTCTCACCTGTGCTTCAGCTCAGAGAAAGAACAGCTGGCTGAGGAAGAGGAAGATGACCTGAAGGAGGTGTTGGACCTGAGGAAGATCGCAGTTCAGCTGCTACAGCAAGAACAGCAGAACAGGTGATTTGCATGTTTAATCACATGTCAGCTGCGGCCAATCACATGCAAGCATGTAAACGGCGATAAAGACGGCACTTCTGTCCATCAGACTCTCTCTCCTATATATGAAAATATATCTTTAAATATAAGCTACTAATCTCAGCTTCTGTGCACTCCTATTCTTCAGGTCTTTCTCTGTCTTGGGTCTCATCCCAATACCTCAAATGACTCTTCCCCTCCTTCATTTTAAATAGTAGGAATGTGCAGATTTTATTTTCAGCGTATTTTCATAATCCAGAACTTGTGGTTGTCTGGATGAATATGACAACTGGCCTATTTATATATTTTCATACAGTTAGCATGTAAAATTAAACAGATTTATGGTCATAGCCATCAGACACCAGTCAGACACATTTTAGGGGTTGTTTAAATTGACCTTCAAGAAATCTGTATGTTTTGTGCATTGACCATAATGTAACATAAAACTGATTTTTTATTGTTCTGATCAATCATAGTCATCATATTGATCAGAGTAGGCAATCTGAGGCCTGTACTTGACTAGATAACGATGTTGAGCTATCCGTAAAAATGAATGTTTTCCTATAGCACAACTGGTCGATCACTGCGCTAGCAACGCTAATATCAAGTGCCAGAGAGCACACAGTAAGGACATTAAATACATACATAGATAAATGTTTATCTTGATTGCACCGTAAGTCACTTTAAAAAAAAGTCTGGCAACTGCATACATATAAAAGTAATGTTCATGAGACATACAGCAAAATTTTGCAGTTGTATTTTGATACTCTCATCCATGTAGTCTGTTGATCAGTGCTTCAAAAGAAAGGGGGTTGACAGTTCTCTAAAAAGTATTAGGATCAGTCCCTCACTGTCTACTAACAGATAAATGCCCATATTCCTTCCTTTCTTTCATCTCTTTCTCCATCACTTCCTGCTTCGCCACCTAATGCTGGGATTTGATTGGTGCACACATGGCACGTGACTGTCAGGAGGCGGTCCTTAATATGTAGGGCAGAGAGTCTAATACATCGTAGAAGAGCAGCGGGGAGAGCTCACAGGTAGAAGGAGAGATGTGTGTTTATATGTCTGTATATGTCCAACTTTTTATGAAGTCTGTGCACTTAGATTGAAAATAAGTGTGTTTCATTTACTTGTGTTTGCACTGCAAATCCAGAACCGATATAAGCATGACATGAAGTTTCATGTGTGGACGTCGTAAACATAATATGAAAACTAAAAAAGGAATTGTCTGTGGTACTTTATTGATCCCACTTTGTCTGTAACCAATCAAATGTAAACAGCAGTCACCAGCTGTATTTTCAAACTCAGACTGTTTTTCTTTAAAGATGCTGTGGAAGAAATCAAAGACAAAAACAATGGGTGACGGGAGAGAAATTTATTTTTGCTGAAATCACAAAAACTACATTTACCAGTAAAACAAAACTAAGATAGCACTAAAAACATGTTGCAAGTTGACTATTAAGGGTGTAAAGATAACTATAAAGATTTAAGAAGTTTTAAAAATCCTTCTAAATGTAGAAGAATGGCACAGTCCACCCTATAGTCAGATTTGCCAAAAAAAAATCTGTTTTTTTGCTGCTTGTTTGAATAAAGCCTTAAATATGACACTATCTGACTCAACCAGGAAACCATGATGGTGACAAAAGAGCCTGATATGTGATACGTCCTCAGGTGCCACAATTTAACTTCAATAACAAGGGCCTTTTTCATGAGAAAATTTAGTTTTAGTCTCACAAGGCCATTTCACACATTATTTGTTCTGTTCTGCCACCTTGTTTTGAAAGACAATGTTTGTTCCCATCTTACAGATTTCTTAGCCACTCAGGAAGCAGCACCAAACAGAGATCACCGTCTCAGACTGTTAGAAGGTATTATGACACACCCAGACGCCTCCACATATGTTCAATTCTCTTACAATAGATCTGCTTTATAACAACAATAATATTATTCATATCATAACAAAACGTTACCAACCATCAGATTAGTAATTGCTTAGCAGATCATTGAGTATTAATCAACTCTGATTCATATATTTTTATATATTTGGGGTGGAGAACTTCCAAGAGTTCAGTGTATAGAACTTCTTTTTTAATTGTGGAAACACCCTAGATGCAAAAGAAAGGCAGGGAGGAGATGAGAGGGTGGAGATGGATTAGATGTTTGACAGCTGAACATGTAGAGACAAGTATGTATATACCTGGAAATTGTTTTTATTCACAGGGCGATGACATTGCACAGCTTGAACATTGAGCACCTTTATGTTGCTTTCCATCACTCTCCACACTGTTCTTAGAACTGAGTCTTGGAAGAACTGTAGTGAACTTGAGTCCTAACTGCTTCTTGAGTTCTTCACATCACATAAAGCTCTTCAGTTGGAATTGGGAGCAAAAACTGATCTCAGAATATCATTTGGGAAAATGCTTTATTAGTTATCTACTCACATCTTTCATTATTTTTGGCTAGTAATGCTGATGTTTTATAGCAACTTGAACTGGAGTTAAACCCCATATTCGTAACAAAGGGTCTCTGGATAATACAGACTGTGGCTGAACAGTAACAAATGGGATGAGATTAATCTAATATCCAATGTAATTATGAGTCTTGGAGGGGTCTGGAAAGGGTCATTCATCACCATGTCACACAGCTCAGGTTTGGGAACCACTAACCACTTAAGAACCTATGTTGTTGTTGTACAAGATACAACGTAATACAACTAAGGATTTGTCCACCTGGCACTGGATGCTGTAGGATTAAAGCCCATGTCAGCTGGTACTGTACTCCTCTTGTTTGGCTGTGAAACCAAAGTCAGTTTTGCTGTAGATTAAATTATGTACAAAGATGTGGCCACACATTTTTATGTGGCTGTTAGTATTAAATTGCATAACTATTTGAGTATAGAAAAATAATATATAAAATAATATAAAAATAATAAATAATATATACGTATGTATATATATATATATATGTATATATAGATATGTGTATATATGTATATATATATGTGTATATATGTGTGTGTGTGTGTGTGTGTGTGTGTGTGTGTGTGTGTGTGTGTGTGTATATATATATATATATATATATATATATATAGATTGATATATATTATGTTATTTGAGGCTCAGCTTGTGTGAAAAAATCAGTTTTGCAGAGATGTTTTTGTGGCATCTACACTGGTGACACTACATGAATGCTCCTTTGTGTGCGTAATTCTGACTGGATAGTTTGGTTGAGAATGTGCTATTTGATAATAAACTTTATAAATACTGAACTTTGTGTGCGTGACACGTCTGTCATTGGTGGGTACAGCTCCAGACATATCACCTCACAGCAAGCACATACAGGCCTATATATTGAGATTTATCATTTGTCTACTGGAGGTATGATCTGTCAAGTGTCAACTGGAGCGCTTTATTTGTGTGCTGGACCCCATTCATCATAGCTTATAGCGTGACTGTGGATGAAGGATCAGTGCTAAGTTTCATATTTACTGTAGCCTCATTCTCCACTATCATGTCAGACAGATTAATGAACTTAAAGCAACACACACACCAACATGCATCTGCATACTCATATCTGCACACACACGTATGTAAACTAACATACACTGTATTCCTCTTTGCATTTATTTTTGTGTAACTGTGTAAAACAAAATTAAATTGTGTTTGTGTAGTTGTTTTGCTATATTTGTTGGAGATGAAGTACTTAAAATGAATGTATATGTGCACAAAATTGCGTGTGTTTTGGGGTCTGTGTGACACAATGTTTTGTTTTTCTTTATAGTGCGTCTCTAGATGAAGGAAGCAGCTCAGCCTCTGCTCTGAGTGGACAGGTACAACCACACACACACACACATATTATGTATACAAAGCTGGACAGAATGATGGACCTGTGGATTCTGCCGTACTGTTTATACCACATAAAATCCACTGGTTCATTTTAAAACATCAGACCTTTTTGTTATGTAATACCTGCATTGTAGATGGTAATTATGCATGCAGCCACATTCAGTCATAGTTTATTTTGATACCTCTTTGCAGCCTGCATGTCCTTTGACGGAAATATAGCAGCAGGATTTATATTGGAATTTTGGTGGATCAGGACAGATTAACATGCATTGACTCATGTTGACTCATAAGCATTCTAATAAACTAGCTCTGTATGGATGTACTATAGGAGTTCAGACTTTATCCGACAGTCATTAAGACACTGGCTACATTCGCATACACAGTCAGTACTGCGATTGAGTTCATGCAAAAACAATACTGTGAATGCGTTAATACATTTATGCTCATAATTCTAGTAAAATACAAGCAGTTTTGCTATTTTAGTCAACTGTACAGGAATATATACACTTTAATTGCATTTCTTTCTTTTTTACCAAAGTGTGCATATGCGTTGAGTGCTGTAGAGGCAGGAAACTCATGCACAGACTGTGTTGATTCTACTAAATGAGGAAAATGGGGAAGGCATGTCTGCGGACACTGAATTAGCTTAATGGTGCTCAGTTTTAAAGCATAAAACAACCCTTATCGAATCATCAAAATACTTTTTCATTCATTACGTGTTTCATGTGTTAAGTGTACCTGCAATTCGAACCCGTGACCGCGGTGTTGCTAGCATTTCTTTGTCTGTTTGTCATTGTTTCATCTGCTTACTGATTTATGTCCTTATATTTTTTGTTTTTCTGTTTTATTTTGTCTTTTCATTTCTAAAGGAGACTGATCTCACTGATGAAGATGCAGCTTTCTTTGAGGTCACTCTTCATCACATCCTCATTCATTATCCTCATTCATTATCCTCATCCTCATTCAATTAGCAAATGTTTGCACATGTGATGCACACACTGACTGTAATGTTGTGATTGGCCCCTTAGCCGTCCTCCTCTTGCTCATTTGACGGGAGTTTGAAATCGGAGAGCAGCGATTCTGAACCAAGGTGGCCGGAGATTCCTCCTGTCCTCAACCAGAACGAGGACCGCAGAAGAAACAAATACCTGAGGAAAGACTACCTGAAGGTAAACACCCCCCCCACACACACACTTATCAGTCTTTCTCATGCTCACATAATTTGATTTTAACATCATTCCCCTAGTTTTGTTCAAACACATCCAAAAGGTTTCATTACTGAAAGATTTAAATGACTGCAACAGATTAGATAGTTCCACTTTTGCCCTCATATTAATATTATGAGTAGTAATGAATTTAAACACTTTTTTCAGCAGCTCTTCAGCATTGTGTGTTAAAGATGCACTAAAGAATATTATTAGACATAATGATTCGGATCACACACATAATCTCACTCTGTAATATGAACTGAATAAGCTGATTTCTCTCAGTCTTTTTCAGTCTTTATCTAAAACTGGTAAATTCAAGAGGTTTTCTGAAAAGAGATGCATCGTGGCAAAATTTAGCATCATTTTTCATGTGCTGTGCGTATATTGTAAGACAAGATTGGAATCTTGGCTTGAGGTCTTGCACAAGGAGGCGAGGAAACAGCCACAAGATCTTAATCAAAGACACACAGATCATTTACTAAAGAAAAGATCTGTCATGAATTTAAACAACTTAGTGGAAACTTTAACATCATGTTCAAAAAACATGGAAAATATGCATGACTTGCATGTTTTTAAGGTTTACACAAAAGGTCATATCTTTAAATCTTTCCGTGAAGGAGTTTCCCCTTTACTGTTTGTCATGGGAAATACAATGGCGCAAAAAAAACACAAAAGAAAAGAGGTTTTGGTGTAACTATTTTGAATAGAATTTTTTTCACATATACACCCAGGCACGCCTAGTCACACATACCCACACACACTTTCAAATATTTCTGAATGAATTTCAATGTAAATGTGATTTTGGTCCAAAGTGGCCAACAAATTGCATCTACATTATCATGTAGATTACATTATGTTAAAATAATGGGGCTATATTCAAACAGGGTAATCCCGGCTCTAACCTACAGCTAGTTTATGGTACATTGCAGGAAATGTTACTTGTTTGTTCTTTATTCACAGAGACACGTTGTGTAACGATTGACGCTGGGTATTATAAATGTTTACTGTTTGCTAAGGGAAACACAGTGGCACAAAAAACAACTCCCTCACTAACAACAAAAGTAGTTTAGTTTCAATTTGAGAGACTGTCAAATCTCTCAAAGGATAACTTGTTCTCAGTGCTGGCGACGTTTATTAGAATAAATAAAGTATACAAAGTCATTTGAAACAGGTTTTAAGTATTTAACAGAAAAATGTATCTCAGAATAATATGGTCTCAAAGTTGAATTATTCAATGCAGTATTCAGTGTTCAAAATTACAGATGATGAAACACTACAAAGCATTTCTTTCGGTTTATATTGGTGTGTGGAGTGTGTGTGTTCTTACTTTGTAATATATTTAAGATCTGTAGATCACTTAAGTTACTTAAGCCAGTTTTTACAAACACTGTTTCATTACTGATTATTTGTTAAATGTGCAGTAGATGTGAGCCTAGAATGTTAACTGATCGAAATAGAAGTTATTTTCACTTATTAAGTGAAGAAAGGACAGAAAAATTACAACCGTTTTTTGTCTATTATAATTGTATATTTATCTCAGCACATATAAAGAATATTTGGAGTATTATTGTACTTGTTTTCTGCTGAGATCTGTGTTTCCCATTTCAGTACAAGTGCCAAAGTGCTCGAAGAAACTCTAGTGGAAACGACAATGATTGTGAGGTGAGACTTGTGCTTGTGTGTGTGTGTGTGTGTGATTAAAATGCTCATGTAATACAATGACATCTCAGTCACAGTTACATTAATCCATTTAGAACCTGCATTTCAGGGGGATTTATGAAGGGCTGATTTGTTAATGTATCAACATGAACAGAGAATAACACGCATCTGTGTTGTGTGTTGTTACAGGAAGCACTGCGTTGTAATGATTTCACCACAAGCCTCACTGTCTTTGGCCTGAAACCTAGATCTGGTAGGTCTTTTGTCCATTTTGTCCTATATCTTCACCACAAGTTGTCAGGTTTATCTATACCATAGACCTAGTGAGGACATTGCCACTCAACCTGCCTGCTAATGATTTATCATCTATAGAGTTCTTCATTTTTAGTTTTTATACTTACTGAAATATGAAAGGATGCTTTAGTTACACATATAAACCCCCTTGAGGGGCAGTTGTGGCCTGCTGGTTAGTGAGTCTGGCTTGTAATCAGTAGGTTGTTGGTTTGATTCCAGCACCGGCAGGTAGCAACTGAAGTGCTCTTGAGCAAGGCACCTAACCCCCAATTGCTCTCCGGGTGCTGCAGGGATAGCTGCCCACTGCTCCGGGTGTGTGTGTGTGTTCACAACTTGCAGTGTGTGTTCACTCCTCACTAGGGATGGGTTAAATGCAGAGGTCACATTTTAGTTATGGGTAACCATAACTAACAAAAACATGTCACTAAAGAAAGTTTGTCAGTCACGGTTTAACATGCTGGTTTATTTAGCCATTGTGTAGCCATTTATTTAGCCATAGCCATCTCAAAACAAGTTTTAAACCTGGAACGTAGAGAGTTTTGCAGAAATATGTGATATTGTTTGCTATTTTTATCATGGCATTGTAATTCCCAGGAAAGCATAAGGAAGGCTTAGATTTCCTGTTTCACAGGAATACAATACAATGAAAGTGTACAATATCAAAATTGCATGCTTTGCAGGGTTATCGGTTACCCCACTGCTTCCCTTTTTACAACTGAGCCACTTATATATATATATTTTTTTTTTTTCAGATAATTAGTTTCTTGTGCTCTGAGACCCAAAAAAAGCTGCTCTAGAGGTAGTGTCAGAACAACAATGTAATCCTTTATTCTTAGCACGATGTATGTTTATAATAGCTGTTTGTTGATGGCAGTGGATTTAATGCCTCAGAGCAACTACAATCACAATCAGCATCATTAATCGCTGTCATGCCTTTTCAAAAACTGTGACTTCAGAAGAAACTGTTGACACATTTTGTTTATTTAAGTGATTTTTGACTAACGCTATCCATCATTTTGCCCATGATTGTATTTTGTGTTCCATGGAAGATAGAAAATCATATGGGTTAAGCACAACATAAGGGTGAATAAATGATGACAGTATTTTCAGTTTTGGTGAACTGTCACTTTAAAAATGCACACTTGTTTTTGTATTTAACAGTGTTTTTGGTCATATTTTTATACAGTTATAATTTTATACTGTTATGTGTATATATGTAAAGATATGTTTATATAAGTTAGGCCACGTCAAATACTGAAATCATAATGAAATTAATAGTAATAATCAAATTTGATGCTGGTTATCTAATAATTAGATTAAGAGGCTTTAGCCTGGACTTTACAGACAGGGTTTGCATGTGTTTATTGACTACTGTGCAGTTAATTATGGCTTAATTTTGTTACTCAGCCTTCTCCCGTGGAAATCGCCAAGACATCAGCTCCACAGACCCAAGCTTCACTATGAGGAGAAAGATGGAACACCTCCGAGAGGAGATGGAGCAGATCCGACTTTTACGCCAGGTCAGCCCTCCACATGGATAGGAATATTTCACCCAAAACTGAACATTCTGTTATAATTTACTTACTCGTGTGACATGAGAGAATTTTCATTTTTTGGGTGAACTATTCCTTTAACAGTTTCAGCATAAGCAAAAATTATTGATTCAAATCTCTAGTCTCAATAAACACCCGCACGAACATGTTTTATTGCATTGTATAAAAGCCTGTTACAAAGAACGTTTTAATGGAAAACGTTCTTTTAACGTCCATTGTTGACATTGTCAGAGCAGTGATCTTGTTTTGATGTCGTTCTGCATTCTTATGTTTAAGTCGCTGTATGTTTCTAATTATCACTAAAAAGGGGCTCATATTTAATGTTTTGTTATAAAATGTGTATATAGAATGTGATGTTTAATTTGTTACAGAAAGATTAACTAATTGTTAACCACTCCACAATGTTTCAAAATAAAAGCAGGATTCATAATCACAATCATAAACCAAATGCTTAAACATTACAAACAACATCTAAACTGTCAGAAGAATTTTCTAAATTTTTCTAATTTTCACGTAAGATAGTTATCAATCAAACGAAGTAAACAAAATAGTTGTGTGTGTCTGCAGAACCTCGAGTCTAGGTTAAAGGTTTTGTTACCAGACGACGTGGGTGCCGCTTTAATGGATGGTGTTGTGTTATGTCATCTGGCCAATCACATTCGTCCTCGTTCTGTTGCCAGCATTCATGTGCCCTCCCCTGCAGTGGTAAGTTCCATTATTAAGTCCTATTTACTTTTGCTTTATTTTAATGTTACGGTGCGTAATCCATTTCAATGGGAATTGTTAATAAACAGTGACTTTCCCCAGAATTACTGCAAATTTGTACCACATGTTCTGTATTTTAATTAACATTCATTACTGTCAGCATTCAAGTGTATTACACAGAACATTGCTTTATAAACAGAGATGGACTTGAAAGGACATTTTAGATGGTCCTCACTTGTGAAATAGGCTGTTAAATTAACCAAATCATGTTTTACTTTAAATCCAGTAATATCAACATGTTTGTATGAGGGTTAGGCAGAAAATATAGGATATAATATATCATTAACCTGGCATGAAAACAATGCAAGCCTGTGAGATACCCTCACTGATGAAAAACAAACTCATGTCTTTTTGTAATCTCGCCAATAGCCAAAGCTGAGTATGGCCAAGTGTCGGCGTAATGTTGAGAATTTCTTGGACGCGTGTAAAAAGCTTGGAGTGCCACAGGTGGGATTAAAAATTCCTTCTCTGTTTTCCAAGATACTGTGGTCCTTTGGTTTGTTTAGCTGTGTATTTATTCTTGTGTCTTTTTGTGCAGGACAAATTGTGTTTGCCACATCACATCCTGGAAGAGCGAGGTCTGGTCAAAGTTGGTGTCACTGTACAGGCATTGCTGGATCTTCCATCATCAAAACCCCACCAACTTTCCACCATGTAGCATTACTGGACCATGGGTGTCCCTCCAGCATTCCTTTATCTTGCCCTTTCTCCTCATCCTCACTCTACCCCCAGATAACCTCCTAATGCTGATCTGTTACCTTTTATGGGGAGGTCATCATGACCTTTCACCCTAACTCAGCTATGGTGAACAGGTCGGCTGTCCCCTACCTCTTATAACCCCTATGGAGGGGTCCAGACATTTTAAAGCTAACTCGAATTTCACACGCTAATGGGGGGAAATTGTAAGTTAAAGCCACACATTTCATTCTGAGAGGAAAATAAGCAAGCAGACCAAAAAGGAAGTTGGCTACAGATCCCTTTCAGTTCAGCTAATGCAACATCTAAACGCAGTAGACTTCAATAATACAGCAGCAGACTGAACGTGGATACTTGGATACAAGCAAAATATCTGCCACTGTTTATTACAGACCGTGTCACCTCTTAAAATCGTCTTTCTTTTGTATCTTCTTGTCACATTTTTTCTTCTCCTGGACCGGTGACCCAGAGGGCGAGGACAGGAGGGAAGTACCCAGCTTTCTGACTGATTATGAACAGAAGGAAGGTGTTAAAAACACCTGATCGTCCCTCTCTTGTATGAAGTCACAGAGAGCTGCCAATCAGCTTCACCCGATGTATCACATTGTACCACCTTGTCATTATGAGGGTAAAAATAGGGAGAGACATGTTGTAATGTGCATGTAATCATGGCCAGACACAGAGAACACTTGTAAAAAACAGATTCAAATGTTTTATGCAGAATCAGAAACACACTGGTGATGCATTTTAGTAAGAGGAGGTTCAATTCGAAGTGCTCATTTCTGTCTGCATGTGTCAATGTTTGTGTTGGAACAATTGAAACTCACATGCCCATACAAGACGAAGCTAGTATATGGTTTTGCCAGTATTAATTTTCTTTTTTATTGTTGTAGCATTTTTATTTCCATGAAATTTTAATACTTTGATTCTCATGAACAGTCCGTGACTGCTTCACCTTTTCCCACTGTTAATTGGGCGCACAAGCTTTTTGCACTTGTGCCCCAGGCAAGTATGACATCAAACTCATTTTGATTTCTCCATGTGCAGGTGTGTACAGCTGTGAATAGTCTTGGCACTAAGACCAGGACAATTAGAAAATCACAGTCAGTTCAGTTAAAGGTACAGTAACACATATAAACTCAGAAAATCTTCCTTGTAAAATTCAAATGTAAAAGGTTTGTAAAGAATTTAGTTCACCACTGTGAAGATTAATTACAAGGGCAACAACGTCATTTTAAAATAATGTACAAAAAGTTTTGATTAGTTTTATTAAGTCACTTATTTATTGATCTTAAACATATTTTTTGTTTTTATTAGTTTATTATGTTTTTGTCATTTTTATCAGTTTGAATCATGTTTACTTTTTTAAAACAACCTGAGAAATGTTTTATTCTTCTTGTCCAAAAATCAACAGTACCACTAGAAAGTGTAGATTTTTCCATATTTATATATTTCCAAAGAACCATCATGACATCATTTCATTTTAAATCTTTAGTGACTAATTCACTAAACAGTAACGCCACTTGAGCATGCAATATTTTACTTCATAAATCTGCATCTTTTTCAATAACCACCCACAATCTGGCTGCCCAGGCACTAAAGAGTGCTGTGCTTATTTCAAATAAGTAATTGTCTTTCTTTTAGTGCAAACGTTACTGCATAAAAATGCATCTTGTTTTATATTGTGCCTTCACAAATCTCAGTGCTGTTTGCCAGCTGCAATTAACGCTGAAGTGTATGATGTTTCCTGTTTAAAAATATTCTTATATTCCAGCCTGATATGCAGAGATAGAAATGATTAAGTCAATGGTAGGTTAAATTCTATTTGTGAGTTAGTTTATTTCTGCAGTTACGTTTAGTGACACTAGAGAAACAGAAATAACACTTGAAGCTTTAATGTTGCTCTATTAACACCAGCAGAAAGCAGGTTCTGTATGTTTCTGAAGGTTATTAAATCAAATGTTCCCATATTAGTGAATTGGGTGATATAAAAAATAATGTGACTATTATCCGTACTCTTGCCATCCAATTAATACATATTTGAAAAATGAATAATTATCACCTGAATGAACAAATGTCTTTTCCTCTGTTTTCTCTGAAACTATCATATATAAAGACACACTTTCAGACTGTATAAAATTGAAGTTGTGTATGCCTGCCAAAAAGCCATTGCTTTTCCTTGGAAAGCGGTTATGTTTTTAGAAACTAGGTTGGTAATTAAGAAAGCCCCCATCACACACCACATTACATACCAGACCTTTTTTAGTTGGCTTTTTTTGGTTCGCTTCCAGACCTGAAATAATAGTATGTTGTCAACAATTCAGTAACCTGACTGTGTCTCAGCCAAGAATGTGAAAGGTTCAGTAACGTGTTAGCGCTCTTTTTAGCTATGCTCACCATCACATTAGGTAAAATAAGTGTGTGATATGTATAATGCAAAGTGCTGTAATAGTGCAGGTAAAATGGAGGTTTACCTGTTTCTACATTTATGACATAGTTTCTCAAATAGCCAGACACTCCAATGTATGCTGGTAACTGCCGTTTTGTACAGTATCACTCAGAGGACTCTTATTCTATAAAAATGCTTAAAGATACAGTGCAAAATATTTGCCGTGTTCAAATAGCATACTAACATACTACAGGATGCCTACTACAAAAGTATTAACTGTATACTGCATGCTACGTTTTGACCGTAGTAAACATTATGCAACAATAATTCTTTTGAAATGCAGTAGATGAAAATTATATCAGTGCCATATGACAGTATGCTATTTTGAACACAACCATTTGTGCATTACAGTTTGTTTTTAATCTCTCCCCATCAAATTCAATTGTGGTAAAACTTTATCTCACACTTGTCAGCTCTGATTCACATTGATGAGTCAGTGTTCAGTGTGTTAAAGAGAATTGTTGATTCAAATGTAATGTATAGACAAGGGACCTCTCCTATGCAGTGTGTGTGTATAGATGTTTTGTATGACAACTGAATTGCATGTCTGGATCAAACCACCATTATGTACATAATCCCTGTATAAATGCATTTGGATGTTTCTTAAATGGACAAACAAGATTCAATTGTCTGAATACTGGAATAAAAGTATTTTCCAGTGTATTGCAGTGCCCTTGTATGTTGGTTTAAGGGTGTTGTCTCTTTTACTGTAAATACAAACCTTTTAATTTGACCGTGGGCCACTTAGAAAGATTTTACATACTTAGAAAGATTTAATACTCAGACCATTGCGAAACACAAGTGTAAGCAGCAGAAACATATTTCTTCATGACGGGGAGAACATATACAGATGTAATGTAAGTGTCCAGTAATAATACAAGGAACGGCCATTTGAACAGGAACAGGGCTATTTTGCCAGTACCTTCATGTCAAATATGCACATGATCTGACCTTTTATCCAATAACATGCCAACATTTTTTTGGAATAGTAACAACCAGAGTTCCTCATTTCCAAGGAAAGCCTTTGACTCTTTCCGAGGAAAATGAGATGCATTCCATCTGGGGACATTTGGTCAGGAAGGAAGGGTCAGAAAGTATCAGCTTGTTTTGCAATCTTTGCTCTTTTGGAACAGCTGTTGTATGTATATAATCGAATCTGTGACATTTTATCAATCGGTAAGTTTATTGCTGCATAAATTAATGTTTTAGTATTGTTCAATTTGTCAATTGAATGTTATTGTTACGAAACATGATGCTGTCAAAATGTTTACTATCAGTGCAATATCAAGTTATGTTTGCGAGTACTGAAAGGGCTTTATTTGCCATGACTGCTGACATCCGTTTGCCAAGTATTAACAATCATTTCCTGGGAAACTTATAAAGCGATGTAAGACACAGATGCCTTGCAGCATCTTTTGTTCTATTTCTAACTATTTCCTCCAGCACTGCACATAAAATGAATAACCAGAACTTGCTGAGTAAATCGAAGCAAACACTATAATTCTGCTGTGCTGATTCACAGAATAACAGTTAATTACAGAGTGACGTGAGTGATTAAATGTTTCTTTGATAATAATTAGGTCACATTGTAAAAATGCTTGCAGGGTAATTTCATGCAATTGATAAAACGTAAATACCAACCTGTAAGAAACAGTCCTGCAAGTGTACACGTGCACAATGATTCACACACTCAAGGGTGTTTCCTGCTCCTACAAAATACGAGAACCATGAGAAACATTCACTCAGACCATCTTAAGGCAACTTGATGAGCTCATATCATCAGAGAACAATGACAGTGAGTACACTTGTTCTCAGTTCTTTGTTCTGTTATTTTATACTGTATATGGATATTGAAGGAGTATAAAGTCTATATAACATTTACCTGTAGATTTCAATGTTGTTGTATACTTCAGTTAATCACAATATATAGTTTCTAATAGGCTCAAATGTTTAAGTACTTGAAAGGTATTTTAAATTACTTTTTTTTAAGTTGGGCTCAGTCTACTTGAATGCAGCTTTTAATTACAAACAATTAGAACAAACCAGGGTGTCATTTTGTATTTTTTTCATTTGATTGTTGATTCTGATGATTAAAACAGTAATGATTAAAGGTTAAAGTCTTACAGAGATTAGGTTTATTGTATGTATGTCAAAAAGGAATTATAAATATATTTAGAAATGTAATATTAAACAATTTTATATAGCAACATATCCTTAATGTCTTATTTTTTATTTGATATATTAAAAAACTATACCATATATATTTAGTTATAATTGTGCTAAGCAATATAATATAACAAAAATGTATTTAAATATATTCATACATGTACAAACACATACAAACATATATGTTCAATGTGGTTGTTTAATTAATATTCTTTACAATCTGTTTGCCAGGTTAATTTCCAATATATTAGCATAAGTTTTGAGCATGACCATCTTAGGCTAAGAACCAATCAAATACACAGTGTGGTAGAACAGCTGTTTTATGGTTGTGGTGCCAAAGACCTGATGTAAGACTGCATGAATAAAAGACCTTCATTATTAAACAATACACCATTTCAAGAGAACCGCGCGTCATTAATCACAAGTTCTGACACATCTTTTACTTTCAAAGTAGTACAAACATGACTGAAGACTGATTAAACTGAACAGAACCTCTTCTCCCCCACTAGATACAGATGAGTCTTCAGACTGTTCTGCTGCTAAATAAGGGTTTTGCATGGCTCTCTGCCGTAATCCTGCTTGTACTGATTCACAAGCCTGTGTACACATCAGCTGTCACAGCCTGTGGAGTGTCTGGTAAGCTTCCTGGCTGATTGCAATCAAATGTAAAAAGAGAAAAGCCTATTTCTAATTTGTCTGCACAGCACAAAGAGAGCATGATAAAATACAGGACATTATTCATGATAAGCATCAGTGTTCAGCTGATGCTTTATCAAATACGGCATTGCTGCATTTTTGTGCCATAATTCCTTTGATTGCTACAATATGATAGAAATGATGGAGGATTTTTTCCTTAATCATTTGATTAATGTTGGAGGTCATTAATCATTTGAAGTTTACTGGATTTCATTGCTTACACACACCACGCTTTGAAGTGCAATCAGATTAATACAGTTCATTACATATACATTCATACTTACAATACTGTTCCATTTCCCATAGTGGATTCACCTGACAATATTGAGATAACAGACCCCGGTCAGCTGGGTTACCTTACTATCCACTGGACTCAACCAGTCAGCCTTCAGAACCTTACAGACTGCAAAATACGATATCAGCTTCGATATTATGACACCTATGAGGATCGGTGGAGGGTAAGAATTCTTATATATCCTCCATACAACAAACACACACACATACACAATCATCTTTTTTTAACCCTTTCCCCTCATCAGGCTACCCGTATCAGTCTTGTGTAAACCAGTAAAATACACTATCCCAGGATTAATTGTAGGTTTGTTTTGTTATTCTTTGTCATCTCTATATTAAGGTTACGAAACCACATTATTAAAGGTGTTTAGGTCAGGTTTGCTTAGTCCTGTTACAACACCAGAACTAGTTGAGTAAGATTAGTTAACAGTCATCATTAAAAGTCATTTACATCAGGGGCTTATTTTCATTATTATGTCAACTGTTTAGAAAGCATTCAGGACAGATGTTGAATGACTTCTCCATGCTCTGCTGTAAACAGCATCTTCAAACACACATCTGAAGCCACTTCATGGTTTATCATTCATGAAATGTCAATCATTTTATGCCGTGACTCATGCATTACTCCCACTGTGTTTTCCAGATTGTCCGAACTTTTAAACTGAACTATGCTGCCCAGTTTGACCTCGAGAAACCGGTCAAGATAAGAATTCTCACACTGTTGAAATGCACCTGCACCAATGGGACAGAGATCCAAGGAGAGGAAGCAGAGAGGGTGTACCAACCTGACCTTGAAGGTAAACATTTAAAAACTAACGGGTATCAAGTCTCTAAAGTCACTGTGAGTCATTCTGAGTGATTAAGACTCAACCTGTTAAAATTTTTAACATTTCTGAACACTGTTGCTAACAGATCTGAATCACTGTGACTAAGAAAATGATGGTTCATATCTGTTAGCAATGTTAAGTGTTAGCAGTGATTAACATTGTTAGCAGTGTTAGCAGTATTCAGCAATGTTAATCAAGAATCCTAAAACAAGATGTAATGCTCAACAAACAGCAGGAAAGTGATGAAAATTTAACACTGTCAAGTACTTAAGGAAAAAGTTTTAACAGGTTGAGTTGGTCCGGCATCATTCTTTGGACCTCCGCCCATGAAAATCTACTGCTGACGGGTATCAAAACAATTATTTACACAAAAAAGTGCCTGAACTCATGAAAGTAAACAATTTCCTGGACTTTTCTTGATTACATAATTTTTATAGACAGTACCAAATGGAGCATTTCAAAAAATCTAAACACACTTGTCTAGACTCTTTTCCAAGAGTGTTTCGTAATGTTGTTAATGTTTAATGTTGTAAACTAACAGCTGTTAGTTTATTTCATTATTACAATCATTCTAAGAAATTGATAAAATGATACTGAGGAAGCCAGGATGACATTAGTTTCTGAACAAGATTGTCTTTTTAAAGATATAATTGCCGGTATATGACATATAATATTTAATAAAAAAAGTCTTAATTCAGCCTTACTTGTAAGTGCTACAAAATGACTAAACTAATGGATGTACAGCGATAAAGCAATAATCCGTCTCCTTACGATTTGTTGCTGCTTTGTTTTCCTCATCTTGTAAGTCGCTTTAATAAATGTAAATGTACAGCATTTATTTTCTATTTTAAATATTATCTGTGATTTTGTCTCAGGTGTGGCCGGGTCGAGAATAAGAGAATTTCACTGTGTTTTCTATGGGAAGGAGTACATGGACTGCACCTGGGAATCAGGACTTGTCCAGCCACCAAATTCACAGTATTGCCTGTATTACTGGTGAGTCAATGTAAACAATGCACTCTCTAATTCCAATGTAACATTTCAAAGCACTGTTACAAATGCAGAACATTAAAACTGCTCAAAATACCATTTCAAATCCAAACATTTAGTCACACTCTGGAATTCTTGAAAATAAAAAAGTCACTCATAATTTTCCCTACTTATGTAAATGTTTTCCAAAGTTGGTAAAGTCTCACCAAAGCAGGTATACATTACCACAGAGTAAACAAGTATGTGTTGATTAAATACCTGAAAAATATCTGTTTTCCAGGCACAGGGAAATGAATGAAACAAGGGAATGTCCAGAATACATTGTGTTATCCGATGTTCGGCAAGGATGCAGGTTTCCCCGACAATCTCTATTAGAGTTCTCAAAGTTTAATGTCTGTGTAAATGGATCATCTGCAGCAGGAATTCTGAGAACTGCCTTCTTCTCCTTGGAGGTCCAGAACTATGGTAACTACACATTGCCTCACATCTGACAAATCAAAATCTCACAAGCCAAGATAAACTGTAAACTGCTCATCTTAAGTTAAAAAAAACATTCTTCACTCGTACTTTATCTTCCTCTGTCCTCTCAGTTAAACCAGCAACAGTTTCTACTCTCCAAATCTCTGAGATTGATGGACTGTTGAAGATAGATTGGGTGCCACCTAGTGGTTTAGTTCCAGAGCATTGCCTGGAATATGAGGTGGAAAGCAGCATTATGATGGCAGATGGCAGAGAGCAGCAGGTATTTATTTCTGTCTTCTTTCCTTCATTTTTAGTGCAGTTTAGATTCAACAATGTCCAATCCTGCTTCTGGAGGGTCACTGTCCTGCAGAGTTCAGCTCCAACCCATTTAACCCACCTGAACCAGCTAATCAGGGTCTTACTAGGCAAACTAGAAACATTCAGGCAGGTAAATTGAACCAAGTTGGAAATAAACACGGCAGGATAGTGGCTTTCCAGGACTGAGTTTGGGCACCCCGGTTTGAAATAATCATTTACATCTCAAACTGTAAAGATTAGACTTTGGTTATGCACCAAATACAATAACAACAATAAAGCCATAAATAACAATAACAAAGCCAAGATATTCATCTATTTTATCTTTCTTCCCTCAGCAAAGGAAAAATCTTGAGAAAACATTTTATGAATTTCCAAAAGAGGAGGAATCTAGGAAAACCTGTTTTCGTGTGAGGTCAAAGGTGAACATGTATTGTGCTGATCAGGGACTTTGGAGTGACTGGAGCCAAACAGTATGTACAGGTTAGACCCAAATTATGGATGCTTTTCGCAAATCAAGTTTATTTAACTTTTATGCTAACAATTAATTAATCAATGTACTGGTAATTTTGCATTTTTAAATCAACTCATCAATCTTTTTTCCATATTCAACCCAAATGTGTTTATAATTGTTTAAATCTCCTCTTGTAAAATGTGCCTTAGTACTGCTATAATATTGCTAAACAATAGCTGTAAATGCTTTTCACAAGAAAAAACACCTAATGTAGGACATTTCTAGGAGTTAAATTGACATGTAGTAATAAGCAAGACACATCATTACACCATCTTTACATTACATTTATGCATTTGACAGACACTTTTATTCAAAGCAACTTACAATGCATGCAAGGTATACATTTTTTATCAGTACATGTATTCCCTGGGAAATCGAACCTGCGTGCTGTACCAGTTGAGCTACAGTAACTTTATCTCATGAAAACATGGTCTGACTGAATGTGCATATTTTTGCACATAAAGCAAATTCACTAATCATTTGTTTTATTCTATCAGCATCTGAAGAGGAAACACAATACATACCTTCATGGGATGTTCTGCGTCTCATGGGCCTGCTGGTCATTGCTGTTGTATTAGTCCTTGTCTTCTGTCTTTCACTGTGGATGTTAATTAAGTAAGTATGTGGCTAATTGTTGAATCGTTCATTGGTTTATTCTTGGTTTACTCTAATGTTGATTTAGAGAGAGACAGAGAGAGAGAAAGAGAGAGAGAAAGAGAGAGAGAACACATACCTCATTTAACCCATATCTGTTTCTACAGCTGCATAAAGGAGACCAGAAAACAGAACTACACTCTATACAAGCAAAAGATCAACAAATCCATTCCCACAATCCTCAGCCCCATTTTCCAGTGATTCAACTTTATTTCATTTGTAAACGTCCTGCATGTTACATTAAGATTTGGTTTTAGCTGTGTGCCAAATCAAACAATGGCCTTTTATATAGCATTAGCTGTCCATTCAGCTGTTCTGAAGTGCATTAAATGTACAGTACTCAGAGAAACAAACACAACTGACCAAAAGTGCTATAATGAGATATGTGCACCATAAATGACCACTGCATTGTCCTGAACTTATTAACCATTTCTTGCCATATTATTTACCTGCTGTGTTTACACACAAAGTGTCAAAGTTACTCATAGATTTTTCTAATGCCGAAGAACTTGCCAATTTTGCATTCGCTTTATGTTCTTTATTAATTTTTTCATGACTCTTTCAGTATTTGAGGGTTTTTTACGGTTCATTATGAAGTAGTTAGTGTTACACAATGCATTTCATACACCAAGCAATTCAAATAAATAACAATATTTTATAAATACAATTAATGTAAAGTCTGTAAATCACAAAACATACCCAATGCCTTGTACAGGAAACCTGTCTACACATGTACTTACAGAATATATGTCCATTTACATCTAGTTGCTGCCCTCATTAACCTGGGAATTAATTCTTCCCCGTGTCCTGCCCAGACTGTCTTTATCAACAAATGGAAAAATATTTAAAAACGTGAAATGTATAAAATGATTAATTATCTATTATTATTATACTATATATTATTATTATTAATTATCTAAAAACAGTGTTACAATGTATAAAAGTTGAGAACATGTGTAGAC
This sequence comes from Ambastaia sidthimunki, assembly GCA_036877625.1. Taxonomy (NCBI): domain Eukaryota; kingdom Metazoa; phylum Chordata; class Actinopteri; order Cypriniformes; family Botiidae; genus Ambastaia; species Ambastaia sidthimunki. Next base: position 123,285 of record JAZGTK010000145.1, read on the forward strand.
AATTATATGAATCAATAAAATGAAATATTATGACATAACTAGATTTTATTTTACTCCTAAAGTCGCTTTTGAATGGTTCTGCATGTCGTTGCAGTGGCTTGCAATACAGACAAGGATCTTTTGTGTTCTGCTTAAAAACAATTAAGCCAAACAAAAAGTGGGAATTGTTTCTTCTTTGTTTAGTATTACTGGCATGATTATGTTGTATCTAATTGTTTATAACTTCTCTTGTTTTATTTAAATTTTATTTAAGCAGCTAACATTTATGACATTGTTATATTGTTGGTTCACATAAAAGTGACTCTAAAAGCTGCACTGACAATAAAGTGACCATTTATTATTTCATTACTACATGCTGTTGTTTGTTTGGAGATGCACATGCTTGCAGTAGCATAAACGTAACCAATGTTGTTTGTGTTAATTATCCTTAACCTGCAATAACCTGATACAAACCCAATCCATGTTAGGTTTGGTGGTATGGACAATGTTACTGTCATCTTTTAAACTGTAACACCAGGGGGCGGTATAGGACAGATAATTTGTTCATTCTTGTCATAGTTTAGCACTCTAACCACAGAAACCTCCTTAGTCAATCTTTTATTTTCGCGGTGGTAGTAACAAGTCGGTTAGCTGCATGGAAAATACATCAACAATTGGTTGATTAAGCTCTAAAAGTGCAAAGTAATTATCCTATTTCCTTTTCCTAGACTGTAGCTTGTTGTTTTTGTAGTTGTGCATTTATGTTTTTGTTTGTTTGCCGGTGGAATTCCTGTTAAATTCCTGTTATTTATCTGCTAAGCCACTAGAGACTGTGCTGTGCAAAAGTTTAAATCATTTAATGATGTTAAGCGGAGTTGTGTTCACAAATAATGGCATTAATTAGTAATGATAGTTTTTATTTAATGACTAAATGAGAGTTAATTTAAATTTCAAGTGCAGTAAAGATAAAATGAGGTATTAAGTTAACCAGCCTTTGGCTTTGAAACAGCACAAATTCTCCTAGGCACACTTGCACATTGTTTTATACCGTTTTATAAGGTAGTTGGCAGGAAAGTTGCTCCAGGCATCTTTGGATTTAGGTTGTAGGCTTTGCCTTTGCCTCAGTTGCTTTTCTTGGTTGTCTCTAAAGCAAAACATACAAAATGTGAAACGTATAATGTGCTTTCTAAATGGAACTGTATATGAAATCATTTAATAAACAGATCAGGAGAGAGCAGTGGCCGGATGAAGCAAAGGAAGGAAGGAAGGACAGTGAGACAAGGGTTAAGAAGTTATCCAGATGTGCTATACTGAGCCATTGTCATTATGAGTACAACTGTCAGAATACTCAGGTCATAATGACTTAATGTTAACTAGAGGTCTTTATTCAACCCTGCTCAATATAGATCTTTATATATCAGCTATAATGAACTTTATACTATCAACATAGCTTGTCACAACTTTTTACAATTTGTTACAGCTAAAGTATTGTGTACCATAAATAACAGTCTATGAAATATTATAGTCTCATCTTGCCTAAAGCTCTAAACCCTAGACATGGTCCTTTGTTTTTTGCAACTATCGCCTGATTTTGAAGTTGTCTTATCAGCAGCTTATATTTTTCCCAAAAACCTTTGACCTAGAATTTTATAAACATGTAAACAAGTCTGGCTTCTTTCTTCTAAAATAAAACCCCTTTAGTCTTAATGATATGAAGCAGGTCTTTATATTTTTAAAGTTGGACTATTGGAATTCTTTGTATTTGGGGCTATTTCTCGTTCATTTGAACCACCTTCAACCTTACAAAATGCAGCAACTGGGCTTCAGACTAGCACTAAGCAGTAGGTCAGTGTTCTCCCAGCACTAGCTTCATTGCATTGGCTTAGTTACACGGCCTAGCACTCAAATGTTTTAGATCTTCTTCAGTTCTATCAAACACGACATCTGTGATCATCTCAAACATTACTTTTTCAGGTTTTGAAATCTCATTAAATTCTAAAGAGGATCATGCTTTTTCTGTTGCTTTTTCTGTTGGAATAACTGACCTTTGGATATTAGATATTGCACTACATTGGCTTTTTAAATCACATTTGAAGGCACATTTACTTGTTCATGCATATGGCTGAATGGGCAGTTGATTGTTTTATTGTTGTGTTGTGTCTTGTGTTTTATCTATCTGTTATTCGTTGTTTTATATTTTGTGTTGTGGTTATTTATCCTTTTTAGAAAGTTGTTTTAATGGAAAACACTTTGGCTATCTGTAATTGTTTGTGCTATGCAACTAAAGAAGAAAAAATGATCTAAACACAGCAATGCTTGTTCATTTTGAGTGTATTCTGTTTGTGTTAAAGAGTTTGACTGCCAACAAGTAAAACAGTGATCAGTCCCTCTCTTTCTCTCTCTCTCTCTCTCTCTCTCTCTCTCCATTTCAGACTACTACATGATACCGATAGCCTCCAAACTATTGTTTTGTGTGTGTGTGTGTGTTTGTGTGTGTGTGTCAGGCAGACATTATGAATTTCATTACTTTCAGCCATGTCTCTGAGTACATTTATATAGCAGAAAGATTGTTGTTATAATGTGGGTGTGATTGAGTGAGAGAGAAAGAATGTTGATGGAAAAAACATTAAGCTCCACCCCTAGACTCCACCTCCCTTTCCCCCACGTTTTAAAGTATTTTGCAATTGCTGTGCTGTTATCTGGCATCTTTAACCGCCAGCTTCTTACATAACTTACATAACTGAGTGCCAGTTAAATGTATAACTAAGGCTGGAACACAATGAGGTTTCTAAATTAAACTGAATTTTATTAGCAAAATCAGTTGTTCGTTACTCATGTACAATGTATAAACACATTAAGCTCTTGAAGTATGGCACTACGTTCTTTTAGACCAGGGTATAAGATTAATAAAGAGTATAAAAATGAAATCCACAGAAACACAAGACAAATACCATACAGGCCTTTTATACCCATGGAGTTCCACACAAAAAAAATCCTTTTTTGGAATGTATGTAATAGAACAATGAAATGCATGTCCGGATCCTAATAGAATTTATAGCAAGTTAAATTGTAATGGAATGTATAGAAGAAAAGAATGCCACATTTTCAGGACTCGCCCTGTGGTGATGATGCATGATGATGCATAAATGATTTGTAAACTACTGTCAATGCTGTGTGTGTTCTGTTCATTGTTATGGTCCAGCTGGGGTTTGTTGAAGATTAAGCGAGGCTATGTGCCTGGTCCTCACTGGTGATGGGCCAAGAAAGACAGATTGCAGGTCATCAGGATTTATTGGTTGTTTAAGATTTGCCGAGGTCGACCGTATCCAGTCATGCCTGCCTGCGATGCCCCTTTGTTAGTGCCCATCTGTAGGCCAATTACACTTTGACCCTCTTTCATCTGTTCATCTGAGAACTCTCTCTTGTTCTCCTGGGATTTCCTAAAGATGAGAACATAAGACAGTTTACTTGGCATTTAGTATCAGTATAGCAATTTCAAGCTACTTTCACATATAGCCCCTAATAAAAAATTATATTTAAAACTGGTGATTGTTTATAGCCTTTCCTTCTCCTTTGTGTAGTTTTATAATAACATTACACACACACACACACACACACACACACACACACTGTATTTGCTGATCCCATGCACACACATTACAAATGGACACGTTACAAATGTCTGGCCAGTAAATGTTTGTAATTGTGTTGCTATGACAATAAACCACAACTGTAACACTGCCAGTGCAGTGGCTTGTTTTTGTTATCTGGTTGCCATGGCGGCTGGTCAGCGAGACGGTTCATTTTAAGAACAGGAAGAAAAATTGCAAAACTCACTTGTGGAACCAACTGGGGTCACCTTGGTAACAACCATCGTCCCTAGTAACAGCCAGACTCCCCAAAGCCATCAGTGTCATCTGCACAGCAGCAAGGTCCTTACCTAAGCACACACGTATAGATAACATATATTTATATACTGACATCACAATCTATATTTCACTGTTAAAACATATGTATATTATGACATGAGCACTGATCATACTGCCACATTTTCATCCACTTGTAAGTAGTTTGGCAACAATTATGTAATGGGAACATAATTGTAAACCTTGTCTTTTTTAAATGTTTAGCTGTAAATGTGTACCTCATATGACCTGGTTACTTTTATAATGATACAACTAAGATTAGTTGACCAAATGCATGTTTCATCAACTGACATGAAAATGTAGGCACTCACCCTCCCAGAGGTCGACTGTTTGAAACATGTCAGACTTGGTGACTCCGTAGCGCTCGGCAGCACTGAGGAACTGAGAAATCTGCTCCATCTGTTTAAAGGCCATTCCAGAACTTTGGATCTTTTTCACAGGCTTTGAATCCTTGCAGAGACTGTTAATCAGATGACATAAAACCTAGAAAAAGAGAAAAGAAATAGAGGCAAGAGTTTGATGATGTTATAAATAACTTTCTTTATTAGCTAAATTCTTAAGGTACAGAGTTCTGTTCTTCTAATCTTATTGGACAGGCAGTGTTCCAAGAGTGCTAATATTTTGGTATAACAGCACTGTAGCACTTTGCTGTTTGTACTTTTTTTGTAGTTTGTACAGTACTAGCTGTGGCAATTCAGACAGGTTGTCAGGGTGTGTGTTGCCTGGCAACATATTGTACAGTGGTTGATCCTGTTTTGGCCTTGGAGCTGTTTCGTTTAGCAGAGCAAAAATAAACAGCTTGCAATATATGATCTATTCTGATCTACTATGATCTGATTAACCTCCTGTTTTTAGAACTGTTGTGTTAAAGAAATATCACATACTGCATATCAGCACATGATTCGAACCATGCAAAAAGTCCATACAATAGCACTCTTGCTGGTTTAATATTGCTTTAATTTCATCAAATTCAGTAATATAATAATACACTCACACATCCATCCTTAAGCCACTGCTGGAAGCCTTGTTTTCCAGGTTGAGGTGTTCCTACACCATCCCCACACTGAGCGACGATCCACTGCACCAGCCGCTCCTCGAGATCTGGATCATATTTCTTGTCAATCTTATTTTGTACCTCCCGGCTCAGACCATAGGATGGACCTTTATTTGCCATTATGACTGAGCAAACAGACACACAAAGCACAGAAGCAATTAGTAATCCTCCCCGTTGAACATAAATAAGCTGATTTTATGGTCGCCTTGCTGTTTTGTGTGGCCTGTTCAGGCAGGTTTGGTTTTATTGGTAAAAAGCCTGAATCTGGGTAGGCGAAGGACTTAGAACATCTAAGTGTGATGACTGCTATGCAAATCACTGATGTTTTAACACAGCAATGCAAAATTTCAATGCAAATACCAGATGTACTCTATTTATAATCTACATAACTAAAGCATGTCCTTAACAGGGTAACAGAGCCAATGAACTGGAAAAGAGATGCTACAATTCAGGCTATAATCAAGAACTAATGACCATTGTGTAACCACAATGCTGCAACATGCAGTACATGTTCTTATCAACTTGCATAGGCTTTTACTGTAAGTCAAACCGGAATAAGGATCTAATTTGAATTCATTTCAGTTTCAGGAGCTAGTATGAAACCAAAATGAAAACTCAACAGATCAGACAAAAGGTGAATGTATGAGAGAGACATGCTGAGACAAACTTAAACTTTTAACTACTCTAATATTACATCAGTTGGACATTTTTCAATCCAACTTCTTCAGAACACTGGGACCTTCGTAACTGCTGTTTGACATTTTGACCTTCTTTGTACAATAAAACTGTAAGAATACATTCTTTATTTGGCACTCACAGTAAACACAATTTTTAAAATGATCTCTGTTGAATGGACCAGCATTGTTAGTCACCATCATGTGACGTGTTGTGGATTATGGTGTCATCACCAAGCTTCTTATTAGGTTTACCAATAACAATTTCTTGGTCAACCAGCTTGGCTATCCTGGTCCAGTTGCAAGACCAGTACCAAACCAATTCCTACAAGCATCAACCTGCCTGCTTTAGTAAGAAAAATGTACGCAGGTCTAAGCTAGTCCCATCAGCTGGGATGTTATGACATATGACACATTCCTAAACCCGTCATACACTTGTACACTTGTACGCTTGTACACACACACACACACACACACATACATATACAATAAGTCCCTATAAATCACTAAACTAATCTGTGTGGAAATGACATCATTGCTACTGTGGGCAGTGTTTGCAAAATGTCAAGTTAAAATTTACCCTTCCCTTGTTTGCTGAGAAGGTGGAAATCTGTGTATGTTGGTGTGTCTGTGTGCCTTGATGAATATAATGTGTGTCGCTGTCCAATTAGCTCACATCCGCAAAAGCATTTCCTGTTTGTAAGCAGAACTCCACCTTTAGGGCTATGTACAAATACACAAATATTAAATCTCACATGCTCTCCTATGCAATTGTGGAGCATTATAAAACTTTGCTTTTTCATAAATGGTTTTATATCTTAAATTACATAACAAACTTTATCAGTCATTTAGCTTCAGAATTCAAAGCATGTATAATGCTATACTAAGTATGTAAGTATGTGACACAGTATGTGAGCATGCAGTACAGATGATACTTAGAAGAGCGCAAAGTAGGGAGAATAGAGAAATAGATGATTAGAAATGACTTTATTAATATGATATTGAGTTATGAGTTGTGAAATGACTGAGTTTAGTGAACTTTAAGTACTGCACACACTCCAGCACAGGAAACCAGGGGTTTTAGTTGAGCTGGTTTCACTTCACAGCCAAAGAACATATGTAAAAAGATATGATACATCCATTTGCATCTCATGCCACATTAGAAACACACACCCATGTTTACTTGTTATTTTAATGGACACATACATAGACTTTTGTGTTTATTTAAAGCTAATTATGATCACCACAGAACCAATAAACCCGAGCCCTACCTCCCTTTTTTTAACATTTTTACAATCAAAAATATATATTTGCTTTATGTTGGCTTGAAAACATATATCATATTTACATATATAAGTATATATGTATGTACATAAGTATATACACTATGTAACTATGTATACTATGTATACACTATGTATACACTATACTATTTATATACTTACACTATGTATACACTATACTATTTATATACGTACACTATGTATACACTACACTACCAATGGTAGTGTAAGTATATAAATATAACATATATACTTAGTGTAAGTATATAAATAGTGTAAGTATATAAATATAACATATATACTTATCTATCTGTCATTCATACTCTATCAGACACAATCTTCAATCTTGCTTTTATTCTTTTTTTCAGATTTTATCAGATATAGTTTACCATTAGTTAGCTCTCTCTCTCTCTCTGTCTCTCTTTTGCACATTGTCTCTCTCTCTCTCTCTCTCTCTCTCTCTCTGTTGTCTACCAATAGTGTATATGTGTGTGTGTGTGTGTGTGTGTGTGTGTGTGTGTGTGTGTGGGAAATGGCAAGCGGAGAACATCAGACTCTTGCAACATGTCATCATCTACAGCCAATAAAAACATCTGATAGACACATACACAGAACAATCAGAACATGTGAAAACAGGCTAAGGCGTATCTTGTAACTACAGTGCTGTAAATTTAAGCAAAACTAAAACCATGAACTTTCTATGAAAGTTTCATAGAACATTCAGATATTTATGTCTCTTTCTCTCTTATCTCTCTTAGTCTTTCTCGCTTATCTCTCACAGTATGCATAACACATATTTGTTATTCCCAAAGTCATTTAACGTAGCAATACACAGTATTACATGTCACTTTGCGTCTACTTACCGATTTATGTGTAGAAATCTTGCTTAGTAGTTTTGGTATGGAAGTGCGTATTCTTTGATGCACACAACTATGTGTGTGTGTGTGAGAGAATCTCTTCCTCTGTATGACAGAGTTCAGGGTCCAGGCTCAGGGAGTGCCACCCTCATGGAAATGAGCACAGAGTGATATAGAGCATGAGAAAGAGGGAGTGAGAGAAAGCAAAAAGGACAAAAAGAGGAGGTAACACATCCATAAAAGGTCATGACTTTTTTCTGAGTTCTGCCCCTCCTTTCCTCCCATTTTCCTGTACTGCAATGTACATCCTTATTTGGGAGAGGAAAACGCAGCGGTCTGGACAGAGTGAGGAATTTCTTCAAATGCCTTCCCTTCCACTCCGCCCAGAAACAGAAGGAAGAGGGCGAGAGGGTTGATAGGGTTCTGAATGACACATCTTGGCATTTTTAAAGGTGGCTGTTGGCTACGGGCTTGATGTAACAGGAAGTTACAACTATGACAATAAAACAGATGTGAGAAAGTCAGTGTGGCAAACGGACAGTGAGACAGCTTCAGGTCATGTCCTCTGACAAGTGTCATGACATTGTGTCTGAGAATGTTATGATATCATCATCAAACTCAGAGAAAGTTAAGTAACTTCCTGTTTGTTTTAATGCTTTAAAACTATTTAGTGAGATAACCCTTTAGTTAACTTTGTTATCTATTCACAGGTTTAGTCCACAGTGTTCTCAATATTTAATATTAATTCAATAAAGAGGCTAAAATGTTATTCTTTGTAAACTAGAATAGTATCAAATTGTGGGCTTGAGATATAATGATATTGATATATTGAGTGTCTGGTGATGGGAATTATTTACTTCTTTTTTAAATGTTTAACTTTGTCAGCTGATTCTGCTGTGATTCATCAGTTCCAGGTGTGTGTGTGTGTGTGTGTGTGTGTGTGTGTGTGTGTGTGTGTGTGTTATTCACTCACTCTTTGTCACCCCCCCCACACACACACACACACACACCACACATACACAAGCTTGTTACACCATACTTGTTACCCAGTACATACTGGGAAGACAAAATTGATAAATTCCTTCTTAACATGACACTCCAGAACTATGAATAGCTGCTTTATTTAAGATGTCTGTGTATTTATACATTTGTGTGTGAATACGTTTTGTTCAGTAATGTGTGTGTAAAGGTGACCAGGTAACACATTTTATATCATTTTTGAGTGTACGAGAGCAACAACAACCACAATAATAATTTTGTCTCCATCACAGACTACATAATTTTTTTCTCTTTGGCATAGATCATATGAAACATTATTGCCAGTGTGTGTGTGCTGAGGTAAAGTTCTCAGTGGGGTAAAGTAAGTATCTCCTAAACATATTTTGGCCCCCTCATACCTGGAGAGTTCTGTGTGTAAACTGATCACTAGCTCTGAGTCTGAACAGAAGAGTTTTTGTGACACTGTCTCCCACATAGAGGCCCCAGCGCGACCTGTCTCACCAGCACCACCTGCTGGTACAGATGCTGTGCATCATCTCCCCAGTTTGAATGCACTGTAATAGTGAAAAACGCCTGTATAAGAAACCCTGACATACCTGACTGTGTCACACGTATATTTATGTTGTTTTGCATTGTTTTTGTATTCGCACTGTTTGCTTTGAACATGGCTATAAAGTAAAAGGTTTAACAATACAAATGTCCCATTATTTTATTTTTAGTTCAATTGAATCCTTAGTTACAGTTTAGTTAATTGTTATAAACACATTTTTATCCATGTCCTTCTAAGTTGACTTTGCTGAAAAAACACCTACCCTGCTAATAAATGCTTAATTCTGATTGGTCAATTGTGACATTCTGTGGTGAAATATTTTTGCATAATGACCACTAAATTATATTTGACTATTGTCCCTGGCAATCCACCATAGTAAATTTGCCAAAAACCATGGGAATAATTTGCTTGCATAACTCCTTGGTTTCTTTCCAGATAAAATAATTTCAATTTTAACAATATCCATTTCATTCAGAATATCAAACATCTATTTTTATAGGTTAAGTAGCCATGAAATAGGATGGTCATTGTACAGTCATCTGGTCATTATCACAGAATAAAACCATTCAGAATGACAAAGACCTTGCTGATCATTTTCTCTGGGTTTATCATAAACAAAATGACTATATCATCCTTAAATTTAGCCTGCAAAAGACAATTCACTATGTATAAACAACTTGGAAAACTGATCTTTTTTATTTGTGTTAATATATATCCGGCAGAATGGATTGTCACACCCAAAACCAAATTCAAACATTGTTTGGCTCGTCACACCCTCATTTGTTGGTGTGTCTTTGATATCAGTTTGTATACATTGCTGCACTAATGTAAAAGCCCCAGCAAACACAAAGACCTCAGATGTCTTTATCTGAACAAAACTGTTGAGGAATGTAGAGATGCAGACCAGATAAACACAGAAAACAGACAAGATTATCAGCAGCGCATCTGGCTCCGGTTGCACTTGTGTTTGTGTTTATGCATATAAGTGTAAGTGTGAAGAGCCAGCTGATCTTATCCTTTATTTGTGCATTAACAGTGTTATCAGTAGATCACTAATGGTGAGACTGAGTCTGTGTGTGTGTGTCCTGATGTGGTTCATGTGACGTAATCCTGAAATAGTATCTGTGTAATGAAAAAATAAATTAAAAACTGGCAAATGAAACACAGACACATGATAAAAATATTTTATATAGAGATGTAATATGGAAAAGGGGGAGAAAGTTATTAGTCACTTATGAAGACAAATCTAAAGTTAATCTAAAATCTCTGGCTTTTACAACATTCTGCTTGCTATGTTACAATTAAAACCAATGCGTGTGGGAAATGTTTGAAAATGTCTTTAAAAATATAGTGGAAAAAACTGACTTTGGCCCCATTTACAGTTATGTCATTAACATGAACAGTGACCCTAAGCAGTTTAAGGTCTACCTCAGTACCCGACTATCTCAGGATCAGGACAAGCTGATCAAAACACACTGTAGTCACAAACATGTTTACACTTGCCTTTATAATGCATATGTGGACAATATCCAGATACAGGTCACATTGTAATGCTAGGAGTAAACAAAACCTTTTTTTAAAGGCTAAATAAACGTTTCGTTTAAATGTCAATGGGTTTGTATGTGGGGTAAGTTTAAGGGTAGAGTACTACAAAAACCATTGCATCTATTAGAGGTCTTTACTAATACAGTTTCTAAGGTCTGTGTGTGTGTGTGTACTACTCTGTAGGATACAGCAGAAATCCGCTAAATGTATTATAATGATTCTGATCACCACACAGCCAGCAAGAAGCCTGGAGACTGACGGTAATGCGGTCCCCAGCGCGGAGCTCCGCGAGTAAAACAACAGTGGCCTGATCTTCCTGGTCCTGATCGTATTTCTCTCTGAGTGCCGCTAGCGCCACGCCGTTCTGCCTGATGCTGACGCAGATGGCCAGCGCTGCTCCTGGTGACCCCGCGTCGCTAAACGCGGTCAAGGCCAGATTGTATACGCCAGATTTTGGCACAGTGAACACACCGGTGGTGGAATTATAGGCTTCTCCGATGTTGATAAAGATGGACTGATAGACCACGTTTATCGCCGCCCTCAACGGACCGACACAGCGTCTCCTGTCTGCTAGACCCACAGAAAATGCGACTCGATTCTCTAGAGAAAGAAACAACATGAAGCGCGTATTTAAATATTGTGTTGTTCATATATCAATCGTGAAACATGGTTTTATGAACTTTTATTTCACATATTCCTCCATTCACCATCCAGGTCCCTCTTCATGTAATCTCTGGTATCACAGCTAATACATTACATATTGCCATGATTACATATTTCAACACAAAGATATAATGCAAAATTACTATAAAATAGGGTGAAAATAGGGTGTATTCTATTTTCAGTTATTTCTATCCAAAGTTATATTCTTTCTTTTAAAAAAGAAAAAGAGTAAACAAAAACACTAAACACAAGTCCTAAAGCATATTAAACCAAAGCTTCAGGTACTTTTTTATTTAGCTCAGGTAAAGGTTTATATAACACAACCATAACTTTATTTTTAAGTTCTATTGAAGATCTATAGGATCAGTAGACACTAAGGTTATCTGTAGTGTGTGTTGGTTTGTGTGCAGTACCTCTGATGTTTCTGAGTGTGGTCTGAGCTCTTGTAAGCGATTCCTCCAGTGAATTCAGACTGTTGTTTAAATATCGTTCCAACTCCCATTTCTTCTTCAGCATCACACAACAACTACACGAGTCCTGATCAGCCAGACACGCTGTTGAGAGAGGAATAAGGAGGTGGAGTTCCAGAACAAGCTCATTTATATAATTTATAATAATATATAATATAATAATTCTGCCTGTCTGTACAGTTGTTTTTAAGATGACATGGAAAACCTCTTACGGTTGATGACATCTGGAATTGGAGTTTGTCCCGGTGCATCCCATGAGTAAGTCTTTTCTAGCTGTGACACCACAAGTGGCAACACACAGAACAGCACAACAACACCTACATCACATACAATTGTAATATTAGTTGTAATAATTGTGATATTTGATTACTAACATTTTGTAGTTATGATGACAATCATATTGTTCAAAAAATAACAATTAGGTGTTTTGTTTACAGACAAGTCAAATAAAAATCAGAGCTGTCATGAAAAATTATTAATAAAAAATGTATTTTAATAAAAAATGCATATTAAAATGTGTCAAAACAGTCACTGAAAATTTGACTTTAATTTTTTTTTTTTTAAGAAAAAGCTGCTATTTTTAAGCGTTCAATAGATATCAGAATGATCTTTGAAATGAATCATTCAAAATATTTTACCCTAAAATAAAATAAAATATTACCTCCAACCCTATAATATAATATATCTAACTCTAAAAAATGTAAAACAACCAAACAAATTTGAATTGTGGTAAAATTGTCTTTTTTTTTTTACACTGCATGTTTAACAGGTGCAATCATCTGCCAGGTTTAACCATATTATTTGCCATATTGGACTGTTACTCTTTCAAATGAATTTAAACTTTACATACAGAACAGTGATTTTTCTCACCTTTCATGTCTCACTCCGCTGCTGTTCTGTCTTATTGGCGTCTCAGTGAGAGCAAATCAAAATCAGAGTCTGGGTTCTACTTTATAGACTGACGGCACCCCACCTTCCTCTGTGTTCTGGTGTGAAGGGAGATTCAGATGTGTGTGACCGTGTGTTTGTAAAGAGGAATATGATTAATATGCCAGTATAAAGGCCCTCAGTCACAAAACTGTACAAAAGGTGGAAATTTACCTCAGACGCACTGAAATACAAAACCCCACAGAGCTTTATACTAAAACACTACACAATACAGCAAGACAAAAAACATGCATCAAAGCCACCACTAAAATGTGATGAATATGACCACAAGATCTCAAAGGAGAAAGCTGCTATCTGTTCCAAGCAATCTTTTCTTTTTCCCAGCAAAGGATCTCTGACGATTTCCTTGATTCTTATTGCTTAAAGCCGCAAATAACCTATTCATAGGAACATGCCACACCTCTATCCACAATAAAACACAGTAGACAGTGATGCAAAGCATCAAGTTGCACATTTTGTAATATGAGTATTCCCACATGCTGTTTCTTAGTACAGACTTTATTTGAGTCAACACCAGTCCAATGTTAACAGTCTGATAAAGATCTTAGGGCAACAAAGCTACAATCACAAAGAACATACAACAACACTCAAATAATGCAAACGATGTTAACTCCTGCAGTTAATATTAAGAGTGCGTGTCTTTACACATAAAAGCACCTAGTTAGGTAGTTTTAAATGTAAATGATATAACTGCTTAACTGCTTGTTACCAAAGGAAAGTTCAATAATTCATAACCAGTGCTGTAGCTCATTTTCTACAAAGCTGTTTTGTGTGTTAAATGTACTTATTGTATACATACGAAAGTGTCTAATTTTACTGGTAATTTTTGTCTAATTTTACTGGTTAAATAGCAACGCTGGAGATGCTACTTTGAAACTGTAGCTGTCCACACAACAAGCTACTCTAAAATTTATTGTAGTTAAACTACAGTCATACCCTTTGAAAGAGCAGTTACACTATATTCTGCTACCAAAAGGTCTCTATCTCATTTAATCACAGTTTTTCTGGTATAAAAACCAGGGGTAACACCAATAATTTACACTACAAATATATATATATAATTAGTCTGCAACTAAATATGTCACTACACTGCTACTTATTGCATACAATAGCTCATTACTGGAAAAGCTGCACTGTTTGAAAAACAGATTAAGAACTTCCATGCTACTGAAAATGTAGTTACGTAGAATCACTACTTAGTTACTCCCCTACACTGCTAAACAGCAGGCCTGTGTTAAAGCAAGCACAAATCACCTGAGGGTTTATTTAACTATAACCACTGAGAGAGTACATTATAAATGTTAGTCAATAATATAGTATTTGCAGATGTAATTTAATGCAAACACAAGTTTGTGAGACTAGTTTTCATGCAGTGCCCTAACCAGGATTTTGTTTTGCATGCAAGCCAGGATTCAGCTGCTAAAACGGAGACTTCACACATTATGGCATAATGCATTAAACTATTTTTCCTCTTATTTGTCCTCTTTCACTTTGCTTTCATAGCTGCCTTGGCCTTTGTATGCTGAGACATATCCACTGCTATCAGGAATGTCTTCCCTCCCCACACGGCCTTTTCCTTTTCCTGACGCATCAAAGCGCTCCTTGTGAGAACCAGTGTACTTAGTGCTGTCTGTTAACCTGTCCACAGCAGAGGCTTTTGCCACTTTCTATGGAAGAAAGAGATGAGATTTGATTGGTTGTTGTACACAGAGAAACCCAGTAATTGGTTAGCCTGTGAAAGAAAACTGTTTTGATTGGCTGGAACTCACAGTGACGCCTATGTTGGCAGGTTCTTGTCCGGCAATGAGACCATAGAGAAGCTGTAGTGCTTCTTCCTGGCTTTTCCCTTTAAAACGTTTTGGAGCCAGTTCAGTCATGGCTTGAGTGAATTGCTGAAATGTAATGACACGTGCTGCCTTTGGCCTAAAACACATAAACACAAACTTTTATGGCATGATATGTTTTGAAGTGTGTATCTATAAGATGCATTGCGTTGCCCAAGATGGAAATTTTTAAGAGGCAAATGAGGTGAAGCCTAGTGACTGTTAAAAACCGCATGAAACACAGACCTTTTTCAAATAATTATCAAAGTTTTATTCCAATTTCAGAGAAGAGACAGACTGTAAACAGATAAATTTACTCAACTGCTAAAAGTCAATTTAGTCAACATTTAGAAGTATGCCAACATACGGATGAAGGCAAACACAAATGAACTAAAGACACAGTCTTGTGATCTTTAACTATTAACCTTTAGGATTTATCGTTCAGCTATAATGAATATAATCATACTTGACTTTGCTGAAGACAATATCCACATCCGTGCTGGTGACGTTTTTTCCATCTATGACCTTGCAGTCCTTACACAGCTTGACAAAGTTCTTCCCATTTATCTCCTTTCCCATTGCCTTGGTGTCTCCATGAACAGCAAATTTATGGAATGATGCCTCAACATCTGCCAGCGAAACCTCACCTGAACCCTCAGCCATACCGTCCGTTTACACTGTCTGCCATAAAGGAAGAAACAAAGAATTGCAAAGAAACATAGAGACGTTTTTCCTAGTGAAATTTTACTCAGTTTATTGTTTGATGGCTAAAGCTGCAGTCCTAAAGAATTCTCTGATAGTGCGGAAACGCTGTGTGTAGGTTACACCCGATTCACTGTACCACATTACTCCATAATGTTTTCATTTCAAATATCTTGGCTCCATTGGGAAAACTGACAGCTCCGTGTCCATCTGTAAGTCACACCCCAATACACACACACATATCACAATAAAATTTATCCCAAATACACACACTCACCCACATGTATATAACTCACACTAAAAGCTGTAATTCAATAAAGGTCCACTTAACTAAATTAATTTCCTCTTACTCTAGTTTTGCCATACCGCTACTCTCTCATATCAGGATATTTTTAACCCCAAAAAGCATAATCTACAACTAAATGGAGTGCGACATTTACCTTTACAAATAAAATGATCAAATATAATTACAATAAGTCTAATGATTAATAAATGAATGAATGTTTTTGTATAATGTAA